>JAMKCH010036238.1:0-55820 GCA_023653785.1 Ophioderma brevispina
CATCAAAGATTCGTATTTCAGCGAATGCGGGGCATTTGGTCAATCTAAGCTTGGCAGCATCTTTTATCTTCCTCCCGACTTCGGCGTTCACACCTACATACAACTGTTATATCGTCACGCAAATATGATAACAATATTAAAACGCCTGATGCTATTAGCGAAGGTTTCGAATACGCCAGTAAAAAATCGGAGGACCTGCGAGACCCTGAGGAACACCACAAGCAAAGCCGGCGTCATTGAGTAGTCTACAAGGACACAACAACCGTATTGGTACGCATTACTAAAGGTAGCTAGTAGTAGAAAACACTCTTTAGCAGTACCGCAAACACCATTATTCCTTATGCATACGCCAATAAGATTTTCTGATCCTATAGTGTCTCAAAAGCAGAGAAAGATCCAGGAGAACTAACAAAGTGCGCTTCCCCTATCAATCAAGCTTTATGATAATATTTCTAACCTCCTTTCATCTACAGCGGTAAAATTATCTAACACCTGTGTACAATTATTACTGTTATTCATAATCGCATTATCGCATAGCATTTACCATCGATAACCCATAATTCATAAACCATCGAATACAGCATTGTCTAACCATTTGTTTCATTAACAGAAGAGGATAGATTGCAAGTTCAGAGTTCTTATATTGTAAAACTTGTTAGCAAAAAAAAAAAAAAAAAAAAAAAAAAACGGGAAAAATTGACTTATGTGATCAACATTTGAACTAGATGCTGGTAGTTTTTTACCAGATGAATTTAACAGAATGTTGAGAGTATTGTACAGTTTTGACATTAGCATTTTCAAGAGTTTCTTTGAAATAACTATTTTAGTATTCATTTAATTTAAGCCTCAACACCTTGGTGTTCTGGGCCATGAATTTGTCACGGTCTACATCCAAAATTAGTCTTTCTCCAGCGCCGCTCTAGTCTTCTACGTTTACGCGCGTGTGCGTACGTCATCATTGTACCATTTAGGGTTTTAATCAGGTACTGCGACGTGTTTTTCGGGCAATGTCCAGGGCCCGTCGCTAGACTTTGTCGGGGGGGGGGGGGGGGGGTGTCAACGAACAAAGTGTATTGCGCAGTTAAGAATCTTTTGAAGCGTAGTGAGCGATAGTCTTTGTCAAAGACTCTGTATTTTAAAAACCATGCAACTAGCGGCATGCAGTTCGGGGCCCTACTTTCCTAAGTATCAAATGCCCTCAAAGGACATTTTCTTGCTGATTGTTCGAACCAAACTGCACACCACAAGTGCCTTGACACAAGAGCGCAAACGGAAAAAGCCTTAAACGGGTGGGGTCCAGCCATGGGCCAGGTTTAGAGCACATGTTGGGCCAGGGGGCGGGGCCCCTGGTAGCTCTTGGATTTGAGATATTCAGAATCTTCAAGATGGGCACTTTTTGAGGGTAAAATAGTAATCATTCAAAGAAAAGAATGGTTTCCACATTTGCTCAATGAGACGGTCAAATGCCCAAAGGGACGTACACATAAACAAGTGTTAAGGTCTTAAACGGGTGGGAATATGTAGGAGCAGAAGCCATGCCGGGGGTCCAGGGGCGAAGCCCCGAAAGCTGAAATACTTTGAGCTATTCGAAACCGTCAAGATTCCCACTTTTTGAGGGGTAATATTAATCATTCAAAGAAATTGACAGTTTCTGACTTTGCTCACTGAGACGGGCAGTATAATCTGTATGCTGAAGCCTACTACAGATAGCCGGAGCGCCAATGTTTTTTAACGGGTTGGGGCAAGAGCCGAGTCCCTGACCGGGGTCCAGGGAGCGGCGCCCCCAAGAAGCTCTTGGATTTTAGATATTAAGAAGGGTATTTGTGAAGGGTAAAGTTGGTAATTATTGCAAATGAAAGAATGGGCATTAACCCAATCGACGGCCAGAAGACCTTTAGTTGATGCAGAGCTGGGAGTTAGGGAAGAATCCCTATCATTTGCTGACGACGTGCAGCTCCCCGACTGAAATTTCCCCTAACACTGGTAGACAAAACTATAGGCGGAGTGGACTTCATGGCTCCACTCGCGTTGCCCATGCCACTGCCAAATTTATTTTGCCCACTTTGATCAACAAGTGACTGTTGGCACATTAACAATCATGATTACGTTGGAATGCACTTGAAACAAAACGAGTTAGATTGAGGCGGAAGGAATGGTTTAATATTTGTGATATTTGGATTATGCCAAGTCCTGGAGTTCAAACTTATGTGTGCTGATGCGGTTCTCTTTTGGTTCTTTCTGTAGTCCCAGGAGGTGTCTGATTTGTGTCTAGTCGATTTTATAGTCTGATTACTGATGATCTTCGATAGTTTTTCCTCTTTTTCTTTCTTCTCTTCTTTTGGAGGATCGCTGCGGGGGGGGGGGTGTTCCACCCCAACAAAAGTTCGTGTACATTTCAAATTGTTTCATAAAATTAAAAAAAAAAAATGTTTTGGAAAGTGATGTCAGGGCTTTCCGCCGCGGAGGGATTCACCCATCCACCCCTGACGGCTTGATATTGAAATCTCATAAACATTTTTATTCAAACAAAAACATAACACACAAATAGATTGTACGTCGGTTAATCATACCTAGAAGAATTATAACGTGAACCACTTGTTCAAATCGTTTCTATCCAAGTGAACTTGCAGGGGTTCGCGCGGCGGGGGACACCCCTCCCGTCTCCAGAATTAGGATGCGACGGTAAAAAAAGTTTTTATATGTCGGTTTTCAAAAAAAGTATACCAAAATAAACAAAATTTTTCTTTTTAATACCGATTATTATTTACCTGTAAACATATATAAGGTGAAACACTAAAAATTTCAAAATGGGTCATATACTGTGCAATTGTTCTATCAAAATGTGCCATGAAAAATGTGTTTTCGAAAACGATCATTTGCAGGCGGTTCGCAGCTTGCGCCGGACGATGGGAACGCCACATGTGGCCTCCAATTTTCCATTTTCGCCCTACTCGACCCACGGAGCGGCTGGATCTGCCCCCTGTTCTGGTTTCATTTTTGAAATGTAAAATTTTTGTTAAAAATTCACAAAACTATGTCAAAAACTTATCGGCCTTGCTGCGCTCGCCGGGTATACCCTTTTTTTCCCGACGGGGAGGGGGGGGCGAGCGGGGGCGGGGGGGGGGGGGAGGGGGTAGGTGAGTGGGGGGGCGATGACAAAGTTACAATGTCCCCCACCCCACACGAATGGAGTAGGATGACGCCCCTGGTTGCCTGGGGAGGCAGTGGGCGCATTTTGCCGCTACTATAGCCCTGTTACTACGGTACGTTGGAGGACGAGACTGTATAGGTACAGGCGACATGCATCGCGCGGCGACCCAAGGGACGAAACGGGGGCCGGCTATAGATACAGAGCCACAGGGGAGGAAACGGGAACTGCGTCGACCAAAGGGGCAGTGCACACCACAACGGGCAGCAGAGCAGGTGGGTCAGTATTAAAACGTCCTTCCAATTGTATAGGGGGGGGGGGGGGCTGATGAGGCAAGTCTATCGCAAGACAAAAGGCCAAAACGTATTGCCGCAACGCGTTGCGAGAAGTAGCAACGCGTGCGACAAGAGGCAGTGGGGGAAGTATCAAACAATTGGAGATTTTTAACCAATTTTGGCCCAAAGATCGATGATTTTCCCAAAAATTTGTGATTTTGCCCCAAATGTCGAATTTTGCCCAAAATCCTTATTTTTCTGTCAGCCAGGGGGGCAAACTAGGGGTGCATGAAAAACATTGAGGGGGCAAATGCAACTCACTTGCCCCACCCCCCCCCACCCCCCCGTGGCGCCGCCACTGGCTAGACTGTACCCAGTATCGGCTCTGTCTCTGGGGTTAGAGCGCACTTGGTTTAAAGATAATGCGAAAATATGAAAACTTGAGAATTTCAGCTTACCATCCCCGCCAACCAACTTGTCCACCGAACGTGAATTTCAGCAGGGCTCCTGGAATTAAACACTAGGTAGGAGTAGCCCGCGAAACTGTACGAATCTGTAGGAAACTGTCTCCAGCAGTATTGATTAACAAGTAACGTGACCGCATTAACTTACGCACATCTCGGTTAATTTGAATGCTAATCCAGGGACCATGGATACGACCACAACAGGTGGTATCAGATGGCAAGCGGGACTTATAGGTCTCATTTACGATACGCGACCGCAGCTAATGGATTAGCTCTGAATAGCTAATTGAATAGTTTTGGACATTGCATGAATTATGCAGAATACAGGTTTCACTTCGTGCTTTGTGATATCATTTATGTGTACATAGTGTATCCAGAGCACCGATCAGAGTGCCAAGTATGGAATATAAAAAAACAATAACAATAAAATAAAAAAAGACGGCGGAAGGGAAGCTGAGAAAACAGAAATTGCGACTTGTGATTTCTTCCTCGGTTTATGTTGTTTGTTTGTTGTTGGTTGTAGTATTTCCCTATTGAGGATGGGTGATTCATCTGAAATAAAATAGGGGTAACCTTACAGCCGCTGCGCCCGGTAAAAGTCGTCGGTCAGGGGAAACTTTCTCCCCATCCAGGTAGACCACTGCCGAGCTGAAAACCGTAACCCATTCTAAGGGTAATTTGCCGAACCTAGGTACCAACTAGGGCATCTCCACCATGGGGGACCTTCGACCTAGGTGTGTGACCTTTAACCACAGAACTGGTTCTGGGCCCAGGTCAGAGTTCTATGCATAATTGACCTCGATATGATAGTGTGACCTTTTGGGTCACTCAAAAAACCTGATTAACAAAGTCAGACTGTCTCCCCCTACCTTCATGCTACAGTTATAGACCCAGTAGCCCCCACCACCCAACACTCCCACCTTGGAAGCGAAGCGTGTGTAAGGCTATGGCTGTTTAGACCCCCCTTGACTTGTCACCCAAACACCAATATTTTTTTTTTAAATTCACCCAATGACCCCATTATTTGTGAAAATTTTACCACTGTCACCCAAAGACCCATATTTGGAGCAAAAATAAAATTATCACCCAAGATCCCGTTTTGGCACAGGAAAATTTGCATATGGTCACTCGGAAAACCACCTATTTTGGGTATTTGGCTATCTCTCACCCAAAGGCCCCTATTGTTTCAGTCCTCTGTAACGAATGCCCTTGGGATGGAAGCACGAGCTTAACACCCATATCCAGTCATATGTGAGTCCCCCCCCCCCCCTCCACCCGGTGTCAGTCCATATGTCAGCCCATATAACGAATTGAATAGCCGGACAGACAGGAAGATTCTGTTTTTAGAATATAGATATTGAGGAGTGTCGATACGAGCCAATGATAAATTGTCTTCATCAAGATCATTCAGTTGCATGAGGCGCAGGTTATGAAATGCCAAATAAAATGAGAAGGAGATCTGCTCAATTAGTGAAAACTATCAAAATAAAAATATTTTTACCGTTATAGTAATATCGTCGTGGGTTCTGCACAGTGTCGAATCAGCATAATGCTAGTTCTGAGAAAACGGCGTTTGAAAGTTTGATTTTACTTAGTGAAGAGTGTAATTCAAGGAATAAAGGAACCTGGCTATTTTAAGTGGTGTATGTTAAAGACATGAATGGTTACTAACTGACGACAGTATTAAAATACCAAGAAACAACTGATTTCTTTTCAAAATGGCCACTGAATGTGAGTTCGATTGTTTGTAAAACCCACATGTTTGATTCGCTGTGCTATTAGGAGTCGAATACGTATTCGCCTGCATGAAAACCGTTGATTTTAATGTTTGGTATGGAAGATTACTATAGACTACGGGTTTTGTACTATAAACTGATGATGCCGATGATGCATCATCCCACGATGATAAGAATAACGTGGCGGTGATGATGGTGGCAGTAACGATGAAATAAGGAATACATCGAGCTTGAAGACGACAATGATGCTACTGATCGATGATGATGATGAGTGATGAAGTGTCTATTGGCATGTGTTATGTGACAAAACCCATGAAAATTGAATAAAAACGACTTCCATAAGCGTTAAAGTGGGAAAATCACTGTTGCATTATCGTTCGTGGTAAAATATAGCGAAGACTGACAACGATGACCCAACGAATTCAGAAAATACAACCTCTTACAAATGGCTCCTTAAAAATTATCTTTAATTACTAACTACCGCAGATTTGGCTTATTCACTTTATTTAAAAAAAAAAAAAACATAAATTTCAAGAGTAAATACGTTAGGAGAACACAAAATATTTTGTGCATGTTATATAAAAATTAATAAATAGTATGCATGTTGTAACAAATAAAATTGGCTAGAAATGTTCAAAAAATGGAGCTCAGACATATTTAAAATGTAAAAAGGTTTTTAAATTTGTTTAATAACTCAAAAGATAATATGTAAACAATTTCGAGGGCACTAACGCTGATACAAACAACTTCCCAAAGAAAATATCAATTGTCCTGAAAGGCGATTTTTTTAAAATGATTGTATATCTTAGTAATTTATTTACTTGCAGAATATTCAAGTTAACATCAAAGAAAATCAAACTTAAATTTCGCAACATGTTCAAGTATGTTGTAACACGGCTTTAATAAGGGGTGGGGTGTTAAACACCCGGAGAATTCATGCATTATTAAGCAATGATGATTTGATGTGGTATAACCGTTGATAGCCCTGGTCAAACCGGTTTCTAGTGCTTCCAACTAACCTAGTATGGCGTCACAATGACGTCAAGTTCACAAGTTGGCAAAAGTGGTAATTTCACAAGACACACATCAGAGTATAAAATGAAAAAAAAATGAAATTTGCAATAAACAAGTAGGAAGATTGGACTTTCATGGGGTTTTGGCCCCAAAATGATATGGGAAAATGACTAGTTTTAATCAACATATAAATTTTAGCAACCATACAGTGCACAAATTTTAAACAAATGAACTAATAACTAAAGGGGTAATGCCAGTATCATTATAGGCGCAAATAAATGTCCTCGAGATCGGAAAAACTATATTAATGGCGCCATTATTTTTGATTTTCACGCCCGAGGCTACTTATAAATATAATGATACTACAAAACCTTTATTTCTAATTTATAACTAAAAAAACTTGATTGTTATTTTGTTTGTTTGTATAGGTTTTAAGTTAATATGCCTTATTTAGGTGTATTTTGTATGCTGAGTGAATGAAAAATAAATGAAAAGAAAAGCATTAGCGGCTCATTATTTTAGAATAATGGGCAAGTAAACTGACTAATCAGATGCCGGATTTTCAATAATGGGTATAGTAGAGGTAGTAGAAACCACTAACACCAATCGACTTCGACGCTAACCCTGGTGAGGGTGCTACCTTCACATTTTGTTTCGCCAAAATAGCGAAGGATGTGAATATATAGGAAAGACTAACGAAAGTTTTTAACGTTTTTGAGCACCGGGGAAAGTTTACCTGGGGTGGTACTCCTCCCTGGTAAGACGAAGGCCAAATAACTATTGCCCCCACTCCCTAAATTAGGTGTATTTGTACAAATGGTAAAGCATACAAACTTGGATAATTCTTTTTCACGCCGCACAGGCCGTAGGTTTCAATAAGTACAAGTCACCAGAATTAAAACACAAATTAAAATGTGAAATAACATGACCAATCCGTCAAGAAGTCTAGAAAGTAAATTTCACCGATTGCCATTTTTTTCCTTAAATCTTGATAGACGTATTATCGATTTTGATCACTGAAGTGTCCATCTTGTCCCAGGGAATACGTATTCGTTCACACTTTATCTTGTGCTTTGAGATATTTTGGACCCGCCAGCTATCGAATACGTATTCTATTGTTTGTGAAACCCGTTTTATACAAATGCGTGTTATTCGACTGCGGCTATTTGGTTATGAGATGTAATTTCACTTTTTTTTTGGTACATAATGAGTACATAAAATGCAACCCGAATCAACTATTAACTCAATTTGACTCAAAAATCAGAATTCGACACTATGTCGTGACCACGACTATATGACAAAAATTACACGACAAGGTTCGGCTATTGATTCAGTGAGAATATAATAATAATAATACATAACACTACTAGTACTCTTATTATAGTTTCAATAAAAAATGCATCATCATAAAGTCACATAAAACATGTAAACCAGAATCGTGACTTGGGATGCAAACACTGCCTGATCCAAACCACAATGGGCGCGCGCGATAACCCCCATGGCCCAGGTGGCTGTCAACGCCGCTCATTCAGTTCCCAGGGCCGTTTTAAATCCTGCGCAAAAAATAAGCCTGGTACTGATTGGTCTGGCTAAGTGTCGCTTACGCACATACGGCACGTCGAGATACAGTGCGAGTATACCAGAACTATGTGGTTTTACTAAGTTTGTGGGGAGTCTTCCCCGACCTCGGGGGAGATTGATACGTTTTTTAACCTACAGATTCGGAGAGTCCACGATTATGGGTTCGAAAGTCCCTAGTGTTAATTTTTTCAGTCCGCTAGGCGTTTTCATCCATCCGTGTACCCCGAGGGAGGGTCTACCACTGGCAACCACAATTGAATACTATAGTTTGTTCCAATCAGTTCAACAATATTGCTGCGTGTGCGCGTAAAGTCACACTGCTGTAGACAGCGCAAAACAAAACGTATGACATATGTACGCGGATTACGCCCGTGTACTGGTGCACAAGCCGGTAATACTTCGTACGCTTAGTCAAACAATAGACATTTTGCACGATCCCCGAAATGCATCTCGTTCGGTGCCCATTCCCTCCAGGAACTTATACTCAGCCTCAAGTCGGCTAAACACAGACGGTTAGGAGCGTAATGAAAATACAAAAAAACTTATCCTATCTTTGACGTTGCCCTTATATTGGGTAATCGTCCTCAGGTGGCAGTAGGGCACCGTTACGACGAAATATAACGTTGTCGTGAATTTCAACACAGTTGCTCGATTGATTTTTGTTCCATAGATATTCTTCTACATTTTTGTAAGATTAACTCACGTGAAAAGGTATTTGTGTTGTCATTTTATGCACTGTTCGGCAACGCCCGACGACACAATGTTTGTAAACATGACCTCTGGTACAAGTACCCGATAGGAATGTGCACCACACTAGATCTTTCGGGATCGTGCAATGGTCTATTTTACGGCGACTAGGCTAGCACATGACACACCGAGTTTTCAGAAGGCAGTAGCCAATTTTATTTGCACTATCCAAACACGGATTAAAGAACTTGAAATTAGGCCTAGGCCTAGTAAAGTGTTATTACCTTTTATCAACATTTCTATGCTGACTCGCGAGATGCTTTTCGCTGAAGTTGCTGAGGGAAAAAAAAAGGTTTTTTTGATCAGCCGATCAGTCATGATCGTACCGCCATCGCTAGTGCAACCTAGGAAAATTATATGAGGAAATCCCGCTTTTTCCAGTGCACACTTAGAGCGGTATTCCGTAAACTGGCCCGTATAGGCCCAGAATTGGCTCGTAAGCTTCGCGCGCTGTTCGTCGAGAAAACGCAGCTTACGTATAACCAGTAACGTATGCCCCCCCCCTAAATTTGGGTGTATTTACAATTTCAAGCTACAAAACTTGGATAATTCCTTTTTCACGACGACAGACGCAGTAGGTTTCAATAATACAAGATACATCAGTAAAACCCAAAAATTAAAATGTGAAATTAACATGACCACTCCGTCAGAAGTAAGAAAAGGATAAATTTCAATTTCACCGATGGCCTTAAATCTTGATAGACGTATTATCGATTTTGATCACTGAAATAGCAATCTTTGTCCCAGGGAATACGTATTTCGTTCACAATTTTCTGTGTGCTTTGAGATATTGGACACGCTAAGGTATCGAATACGTATTCAATTGTTTGTGGAACCCGTTTTATACAAATGCGTGTTATTCGACAGCGGCTATTTTGGTTTAGGACGAATGTAAATTTCACTTTTTATTTTTGAGTACAATTAAGACGTACATAAAATGCAACCAGAATCACTATTACTCAATTTGACCAAAAATCAGATGTCGACACTATGTCGTGACCACGACGATCATGAGCAATAATGTACACGACAAGGTTGTCCGGATATTTGATTCAGTGATAATAATATAATAATATACCTAACACACTGTACTCTTATATTTTGATTAGAGTTTTTCAATAAAAATGCATCATCATAAAGTCAAATAAACATTAAACCGAGAAAGCGGGACTTGAGAGGCCAAACATCTGCCTGCCAACCAACAATGGGCCTTGGCGAACAACCCCCATGGCCCAGGTGGCTGTCAACAGCCGCTCATCAGTTCCCAGGGCCTCGTTTTAATAATCTCCTGCCAAAAAATAGCCGTCACAACTGATTGGTCTGCTAAGTGTCGCTTACGCACATACGACACGCCGAGAGACAGTGGCTAGTTACCAGAACTATGTGTTTTGACTAATGTTTGGGGCGAGTACTATCTTCACCCTACCTCGGGGGCGATGGGAGACGTTTTTAACCCTACAGATTCGGAGAATCCACGGTATGGGTTGAAGACTCTAGTGTAATTTTCAGTCGCTTAGCTCGTTTCCATCACCAGTGGAACCCGAGGGAGGGTCTACCACTGGCCAAACCCACAATTATACTAGAGTTTTGTTCCAATCAGTTCAAACAATATCTGCTGCGTGGTGTGCGTAAAGGTCACACTGCTGTAGACAGCGCATAACAAAACGATTAAATATGTACGCGATAACGCCCCGTGTACTGGTTCACAAGCCGGTATAACTGCGTAGGCGCTTAGTTCAAACTATGAGACCATTTGCACGATCCCCGAAAGGCATCTCGTTCTGTGCCATTTCCATCCAGGAACTTATACCAGCCTCAAGTCGGCTTAAAAACATACGTTAGGAGCGTAATGAAAATAAAAAAAACTTATCTATCTGTGACGTTGCACTATATTTTTGTAATCGTCCGGCAGGTGACCAGTAGGGCACAGACTTTACGATCGAAAATATCACGTGTTGTCGTGAATTGCAAACACCAGTGGCCTCGATGTTTTTGTTCCCATAGACTTCGTTCTAACATTTTTGTAAATTAACTTCACGTGAAAAGGTACTTTGTGTTGTAATTTTAGGCACTGTGTCGGCGACGCGAACGAACAACAATTTTTTGTAACATGACCTCTGTACAAGTTCCCGGATAGAAATGGGCCACCAAACGAATGCATTTCGGGGATCGTGCAAATGGTCTATTGTTACGGGCGACTAGCTGCACATTACGACACCGATTTTCAAAGGGCCAGGACCAATTTTATTTGCACTATCAACAACGGATTAAGAACGTGACATATAGGCCTAGGCCTAGTAAGGTTATTACCTTTTAATCAACAGTTCTATGCTGACTCGCTGAGATTCTTTTCGCTGAAGCTGCTGAGAAAAGTTGATCCAGCCGATCAGTCCATGAGTCCTTACGTCATCGCTATGTGCAACCTAGGAAATAACTGAGGGAAATCCCGCTTTTCATGCCACCACTTAGAGGCGGTATGCCGTAACTGGCCCGTTAAAGGCCCATAAGTGGCTCGGAAACTCGCGGAGCTGTTCGGCGAGAAAACGGCAGCCGTACGTATCCCAGTAACGGATCGATACCGGCAGAGAACCGTCGGCCGTATCCGTTATTGCCGGAAGTAAACCGTTTGAATCCATTACTTGGCCATTACCGTAATTTCCACGAGTTGGTGAAGGCCTAATATTCATAAGTTATTGTCGCCACGCGTTGGATCTATTTTTTTGAAATACGTCGAAGAAATTCCACTGATTTGGATTGGCCGACCCGCAACGCGCGTTGCCAAAGTCGCAACGCGTTGGACTTATCTCCGCAACGCGTTGCGGCAATACGTTTATGACCACTTATGGTCTGTGACTTCGACGCGGTTTTAAAGCTCGCACGCATTGTGAATCTCTTTTTTGAAATACGTCACAGAAATGGATCATTTTAATTGGCCGACAACCGCACGCTTCGTGAATGTTATGGCTACTTTCTCGCACGCGTTGGCGCAATACGTAATGACCCCTTTGGCTTCGATACACATCATACTTCTGCAGGTGATGTAACTGCGGTGATATTCCTTCATTCTATTTAGGGCCTACCCTAGTATTGATTGGGTTTAGAGCCTGCTTCACTTCCGGCTGCTTTGTTTCTTAATGTCAACAAAATAATAATTATGTAAAGAGAATACTGGCAAGTAATTTTAAGCAATATGGAAGTGTGATTGTGGTTAAATCTTTTGTGGAAAATTCCAATTTCGCACACATTGATCGAGTTGCAGTGCAATGTCATGCAGTGTGGGTTTATACGACCCTGTCCGATAGGCCTAATAGCGACGTTTCTAAGACGTGGGCACTGGCACTGACATGCCAACAACTGGGCATTAACCCGAATTTTATTCAAACGTAACTTTTTTTAATTTGAGTACCGTTTTGTGTATTCAACATACTGTACGCCTGGTGCTGCAGCACGATATCAAGCTATCAAAATATTCGTCGTGGCCGCGGGGTGGTTTGCAGGCTTTGTAACACTTACAACGCATGCGCAAAAGCCAGAATGGATGTGTTGGTGTTGCCCGGTCGCTTCAGCCCCGTTACTATCCAAATACGTCCCACCCCTGAAGATTATGTAATAATCGGATCATCCGCCCCCTTTCTATATCCTTTAACGCCTTTAACTGCACTTTTCACTTTTTACAATACGCAGCAGACCCGTGCCTCGTTTTGGGGGATAGATCTAAGAGTAAAATAACGCTACCTCCTTTTTGCGTGATGGGGCATGTTGGTAGTCATTTTCCGAATGGACGTTTAGGGATAATTATAAATCACCAGAATCCTTATTTTTGTTGACAGAGAAGGAGGACGGTTAGAATCTGGTCTTTACGCATGTCATTTGTTTCACTTTTAATGCGTTTTTCGGTGTTAAACATATGTCTCACAAATTTACATTATTTCATATCTTCGTCAATACATATTATACACCAGCGAGAGTTCCGTGTTTGTTACCAAACTATATCTTGGTCACCTCAAAAGAAACCATTCGTCGGGTGTATTACACATATGACGGATGTTCAACAAAATACGAATTTTTGTTCTGAGAAAATCGCATTGAAAATCCGTGGAACTGTAAATGTCTGTACACATCCCTACATACGATTAAAACCATCAATCCGATTAAAGAAACCAAATTACCCACTGGAAATCTATTTATTAGCTAATATCATGAACTCTAACTTTAATCAAATTGATTTAATACATTGGAAAAGTTAATCACCATATCCGTCCCCACCAAAAATTACGCAAATCGACGATTATGTTTAGTGGACGGATGTTTAATTTTCCCTATACTAAAGTCGTGTTATTCAGCATCCGTCAGTATGGAAACAACATCAGCAATTTTCTGAACACCCGTCAAACCAACGTGCGTCATCCGAATCTGGCCAATTTGTTTTATTACATAAGAAGGATGTGAGTGGATTGCCGATATTCAACGCTTTTGACTGTAAATAAATATAATTTCTCGTAATAGTTAAATTGTAAAATAATTTTATATTTGCTTGTGTTAATTTAAATAAAGAATTATTGTTACAAAAGTAGTTTGTGTTTTGTTAATGTATTAAAAAAGCCGGCTGTTGAATCACGTACATTCTTGACAGAGGGTTAACATCCGCCACTATGTAATCCAACAAAACCTTTGTTAGTAACATACGTAAAAATTACCAAATTTCTAATTAGATTATGGATAGTTAATTGATAAGTACTTGCAAGGTTCGGCACTTGGCATAATTGAAGATTTTAGTAGTGTTCCAATTTCCCTTAATTCGTAAAACTGATAAAAAAATCACATCACGTCACATATATCAAGTCAGCAACAGCGAAAACAAGACCCCTTATCAAAAGGCTGATATTTCACCAAGTGGTCAAATGGCAGCTGGGACTACTAACTTAGTTCAGAAATATATAGTATTTAATATTGGGTTGTTCTGGACTTCCGTGTTCGTTAACATTTTTTTCATGCCCGTACATTAACACAGTGTATTTTACCGATGCCGTGTTGATTGACCCCAGATATAATTGCGGCCATTTGGCGATTGCCGGGTGTTTGAAAACGTTGCCAAAGTGCTTATGTCGCCACGGCTCGCTTAGGCCAGTTCCAGAATTTTCACTGATGGCATCATTAGGCATACAAACTGTGTTCTTCGTCGTAAATCGACCATCGAGAGCGGCCAAACTGTTGTGTGTTCTATCGGAAGTGTTGCAATAATTGTCACCATCGTTGTTTCATCGTGTGCCCCTTTTTTCTAAAATCATAAAAAAGAAAGGAAAAGGAAACACTATCCGTTTTGATGGCTTAGTGTTTTAGATGTTGTTATATTCAACTATTGTTGTAAAAGCAACATAATGTTTTTGAAGTGATTAGTTTTACGAGCGTTATCTCACTGTTATTCTAAAGCAATACACAATTATCTGAAGAGTTGATTTCCAAAAGGTCTAAATCAAATGGCCTGCCTTGTGTAAAAACCACGTATGAGAAATTCCGACGATGCTTTTAATCATTATAAATCACCGGATAAGTTATGGACATGAATTGCTATCTTTTGGAACAGAGATTGCTGACTTGAAGATGTTGAATTATTGGATAAACTTATCTTCCCCAGTAAAGTGGCACAATTGTGATTTAACCTTTGGTTGTGTTAACACGAAACAAATCTCGAGATTAAAACAAGCAAATTGAACTAACAAATTGCATTCTAAAACTAAGACTGCGTCGTGATGTTGATGTAGAAATCATCTGTTGGAGATCGTGGTCCTTAGTGGTTAGGGGCTTGCCTATATAATCCTCAGAGGGTGGTATTGAGTCAATCCCCAATGCACCAGTTTTTGTGAAATTTCACCTCAATAGTTCATGGATCCCACAACATCCTATCTTAACACTAAAAACCTTACTTTTCTGCTCATTTTAAGCTACAAAGCGTTAGTACTTAGGACTTTTTCGCATATCATGACATGTCCTGTTGTTTCTTGACTTTTGAGGACAACTTTTATCCCTAAGTACTGACATGGTGTTTTGTACATTGCGTATAGGCATTTGCAATGCATCATGGTATTGATTCAACACCCTCTGCCTATGGCGCAATATAAACCAAACAAAATCCCGGGTTCGAATCCCGGTGGGGTCACTTGCTGGAATTTACTCGGGTGCCAATTCTGGCTTTAATCTGTATACGAGCTAGTGATTAAATACAGAATAACCGCTTCCCCCTTGTTCACTTGGAATGGGCAATTAATCCATGAAAGCATCCCGTCCTTCGTAGGGGACGTTTAACCGTCGGTCCCGTGTACAAGAGTCACCACTGTACCGTACATCGCAGTCCAGTGTCGAATAAGAGTAGGGTGTAAACCCCTGACTGTTCCCAATCCGCCCCCAGTGTCAAAAAACGCGGTCCATTTTAAGAGCGTCCGTATCATAGAATACACGCGGCCCGGACCAGCTTACACAGTTTGAAAAAATCCTGACACCACCACAAGCATTAACGAAAATTACTTGTGACAGAACGAACGATCCCTGTCACAACAGTATTTTCACCTAATTGCCAAAAAGGCGCTTTTCACTGCACATTTTTTTTTGAACAGCTCTCGGCTTTATAAAATAATATCACCATATTTCCTATTGCAAATGCATTAATATTAACATGCTAAAAATAACTGTTAGACTATAACACAAGGCAGCCATAACCGTTTCAATAGAAACCAGTTGGCGGACAAGATGCATATACTTCCATGACAACAACACTTCACCTCACCTGCAATGACCCTGCTTAACATGGTCTATGACAGTTAATGTATTGTAGTCCTGAATGTATGCATCTTGTCCACCACTGCCGTGGCTGACGTCATATTGAATACGGTTCTATTGGATTAAGCCCTTTTGGAATCCGCTCTTCATATGTATATCTTACTTCTGACCTTAAACAGCATAACACTACGACAAGCACGGAACAAGCTACAAACCTCCTATGACTGACCCTCCAATCACAACCAAAAATCCTAATATAGAGACAAACGTAAAACCTTAGGTTTGCAAAGCAACGTATAATTTAATTGGAGAAAAAAAACAGAAGGGGTAGGTTTATTTGCAAGGATGAAGTGCAATTTATTTTTTCGTGTTATTAACTTTATTTCGAGAATAATTGCAATCCAAAAGGAGTGTTTACGCTTTCAAGTTTTACAACGTTACTCTATAGGAAGTGGGAAAACTTACTGCTTAAACACACATAGCCATTTTTTGTATTTTTCCCATAATGTTATGTATAAATTCATGCTTCAAAATGCTTAACTAAAAAAGTGGTATTGCCTGGGATAATATCTGTAAATATCTCCTAAATGTAAAAGAGTGAAAATTTCACTCCTAAATAGTGAACCATTGTAATTGGAAAATAAGCTAAAACCTGTGGGTAATTATGTTACATGAAGGATTTTATACATTTTTAAATTGGGGTTTACTTAAAAAGAGCAAATTTATACTAAAAAAAAATGGAAATCACCCCAAAAAGAATAGATGATTTCCACCCGTTTAAGGAGGAAAAAGGACTCTCCTTTTGAGGAGTGATTGTTACTTTAAAAGAGCAAATTTCTACTAAAAGAGTGAACATCTTATATATTAAGTAATTTCATATTCCCTCGGATGTTCATTTGCGGTGTCTAAACCTATGTTTTTTTGGTCATAAAACCCATTAATATAAGAATGACCAGGTACCCTATAGTAATTAATACCTTCAAATGGTAAAGCCATTTCACCTAACAGTTTATTTTGTGTATCTTCCCCTCAAAGCTCAGTTCACCCTATTAAACAAAAAAACTGTCATTGCTAATCGATTAGTCAGTCCATCCATAATGTCAACCAAGATTGCCAACCGAAATTAATTTGTCACTTACGATACACTGGTCGTTAGCCAATCAGAGTTTTCTTCCACCACATTTTGTATTCTTTTCATTTCTGCTTCTACATGAGTACACGTAGCATGACCCATAATTTTCTAAGTCATCACGTAATCATACCAGATAGCCATCCAATTCATGCCGCCATACGCATCTTGAAAATAACATATTTTCGGTGCCAGACATTTTCTAGATTTTTAATGTTGTTTGGGTTGTTCTGTCGAATTCGCTTATGTAGAGCACGTTAGAAGAAGACCGTTTGCTAGGTCAAACTGGCTCACGCAACTTTGATTCGAGCCACTGATCACATTGATCACCAACACCAATCCGTTGCATATCATAATTCCACGGAACAGGTGCAGGAGCCAGCTTTAAACCAGTAACCACTGGATACTAACGTGCACTCTACATCAGCGAATACTACACAATCTGTACAACGTTTGTTATATACTTAGGCGTTCAGGTGTACTTTGGTTTCATTGAAGTGACCAGCTAATTCAACGTATACGTTTCCATACCTGATTTGGCTTAAACTGAGGTAGCGTTCTTCTGATCTTTTCCATCAGTTTCATTATTTCTGCCATTCGTTGCCGTAGCCTGAAGACAAAACATGGTTATTTAAGGTGTGAAATGATGTTAGTTCGCATAGGAAAATCCGCGATCACCTTTACGGTTGTTTTAAAAACCTATAAACCTCTATAATCAGTTGAAATTAACCCTTTCGAGATGGTCATTTGGGAACCATCTCACAACCAAACAAACAAAACACAGACTTATGACTATTTATTTCTCATTCCATGTTCTACATTTCATTTGTTTATCATTACAGAAGTTTGGTGACTCCTTCAAATCTAAGACGCGCATTGTTGAACCCCAAGTAATCTATGCACATACATTCCTCTACGAATCTGTAACATACCATTTTACAACGCAATTACCACACATAAGAACCACGATTTATAAATAAGAATTTGATATTTCCCCCAATCTTCTCCACACAGTTTTGGAATTACAATGTTTTACTCGGAGATGCACACGAAATGTTTGGTTGCCTGACGCGTTCATTTAAATTGTGGCATTGCATCACAAATGTGCTACTTATCTGGCAAACCTTTTTGCTGCCAGATGTTATACTGTAACATATTACTTTTTATATGAAAAGAGAAGTGCTCTTTTTTGCTTTATGTTTCTGCGTTACAAACGCTTAATGCTTATTCTATCATTTCCCTGTTAAGGGATGAACCATAATGCAGGAATTCACCAACTGTGACCCCCGACGTTTCGGCCATTTTTATTACGCTTGGATAAAATCCTGTTAAATACTCGGACGCGTAGGTGCAATCGCCAATTCCTAATGAACCACTGTGTCACCATGGTTCAATTGTGCTTTGAGTTTGTTTGTTGTTATAATTTTAAATAATTGTTAAATCCTGATGAACCACTTTGTAACATGTTGAATCCCTAATTCAAACAACAATGCCCCTGCACCCCACAACTTGATTTTAACAAATTCCAGTTTATGTGTGAGCAATTACGATGGTTTGTAGTTGTGGTTGTGTTTGAAGTGAATCATTATTATTCCTGCTCGGATAGCTTGCAATTCCCACAACATATGTCAACTGAACTCCCCATAATAACACTGAATGGACGACGCACCGACAGTCCATCCCAGGGTCCACATTGGAAACCACTAAAGATGTCCCCATAGTAGTAGACGTCACTTGTGCTCAAAGGGTCGTCACACAAGCCCTTGGTTACTAAAGACGTTCAACGACATATATATTGATTTAGCTCAAGACAACGTTTTTTTTTCTACTCTCTCTCGAACACATACAACACATATGGCAAGCTAAAAAGGGTTTCCCTCCAATGATATTGGTCATTAACGCGTTGCTTTCTTAACAAAGCGTTGCTTTTAAAAAAAACAACGCGTTGTTTAGTTAAACCAATCAGAAAAGTTGTAAAAGCAACGCGGGTCTAATACAAGCAAGGTTATGCTTTTCAGATAGTCTTATACGGTGCTTTCATTGCATTAGTAAACCTGTTGCTAATGGGCGAGTTGTTCAAAAGCTAAACGGCGAGTTGTCAAAAGCAACGCGTGCTTTCCACTTCTGATTAGATTAGCTTGGCTTAGAAAACGAATTCTTTTTCACTGGTTAAGCATTGTGTTGCCAAGGAGAGAAAACGCCGCTGTTTATACTGTTTGAAGCAGCGCGTTGCTAAGAAAGCAAACATGTTGTGATCAATTGACTTTAGGACCCTTTTAGCTTGCCATACCCTTGTGACGACATTATTATCTCCGAGATAATTTTATTATCTCTAAAATCTTATCTCGGAATAATTTTATTATCTTCGCGATAATTAAACGCAAAAAAACGAATCCTAACTTCCCGGTCACTTCCGGGGCTCCGTAGTATACTGAAGGGGGAATGGAATATTGGTCCATATAGTAGGGTCAAAATCAGGGGATCCCAAACACGAAGCGCATAGGCTCGTTTGCGATGGATTTTGGTACTTTGAGGTATTTAAAACAAAATGAGCTCCGATGCCCCTCAAAACAATAGGGTAATCTCCAGGAGAATGGAAAAATCCAAAATTGGATGCCGGCGGCCATATGGAATTAAAAACAATTGTTATTTCGGAACAACAACGTAACTTACAAACATGGAAAAAGTGTCTTCTGACTATTGATGATTTTTTATTATGAGTTCAACTTTACCTTGAAATCAAGATGGTCGTGACTGTTTTATTATCTGTACAAACCTTTACAAGTACAGGTCAATTCATCTTGAAGTCGGTTATTAATGTAGTGTTTCGTAAGATTTACAGGACCAGAAAATTCTATTCCATGCGTGTAGTTTGTAAACTGGTTTTCACTAGTAGAAATCCATAATAGCCACGGCGGCCCATCTGGAAAGTTACAAAACATGGAATAAGTGTGTTTTTGACTAATTTGAGGGCGATTCCAGGTCATAGAAGGTAATCTTTTACTGGGAATTCAAGATGGCGGCCACTAGGTAGATGAATATATACAAACTATATTAAATTATACACCCCTTTTTACATAATTTTAAAAATGTTAATGCACTGTTTCTAAAGTACTACGAGGACCAGAAATCCATTGCAGGTGTAGTTAATAAACCTGGATGTTATCATCACTATGAGAAATCCAAAATGGCCGCCAGCAGCTATCTTGCAAATTACCCAAAATTGGTGTGTTCTCGGACTTACAAACATGGGATAATGTGTCTTTAATGGAGGGGGGTATTAATTTGAAACAATAGTCAACTCCGAGGTTAGTTTTTGTTACAAAGCCCATCTTCAGTGTGAAATCCAAAATGGCCACCATTGTCCCATTCAATATTTGATACGAATTTAATAGCTATATTCATATTAACATATCCCAAGCACAGTTAATCTCCAAGGACCAGTATTGCCATTGTTTTTAGTAATTGTGTGACCAGAAATTCATCCACATGTCAAAGTCATTGTTCTATTGAAATGCTACCTTTATATGAAAAAAAATCCACCAATGGCGCATTAGCGACCATATTAGAATATATTTCTCGAGTAAAATTAACTTGTATATTGTAAGAATATAAAAATAAATACATATTGTTTTTGGGGACTAATTTAATGATCAGAATAATCTCAACAGGTGTATTCTTTCTGCAGACAGGCATCTTCAATGTGAAATCCCAAGGGGGCTGGCAAATTTGGAATAATGGAAATTTCGCATTTTCTAAAATAGTTACCATACACAAGAGTTTTACAAATCATATTTTGGCTTGAAGTGTATACAGAGTATCTGATCACGGTCTGTTTCGTTCATAATCGGGAGTCAAATTCCGCCGCTTAAAGGGGCATATGGCAGGGGTTGAACCGGAATGTGTTTACTTCGCCATGTACTTCAGGTCTGAGAGGACATCAGGTCTGAGTGGAAGGCCTTTTCAAACATCGTGAAGAGTTGCCTAGATTCTGGGCGTGCGATGTCCATAAAAAAAAACAGTTACTGTCACAACCGCTAGAGATATGCAGATGAAGACATTTGCCAGTGTTTTCATCACAAACTTCCTTGCAGGCGATCTATCTTGCTGGTCCATTGAGAACAACACTGGAACATGAAAATGCTTGAACATAAAACATTGGTGTCTGACAGTCAAAGAAAACAGGATTCGATGAACCTTATTTGAAGTGCAGCAATGTATATAGTGATGAAGACGGATAAGCCATATTTTACTCTCAAGAACTCAGCAAATCTAGCAATAAATCCTACTCCCAAACACTTCATGAAGTGCTTCGCAAGCTGCAGCCTGATCTGACAGTGAGAGAAGGTAGTTCTTATATACTCGAAAAGAGGCCGCAATCTATGTCAGGTGAGGTCTTCCAGTTGGATCCAGTCAGACATCCACGGATGCCGATACATCATGCGAATTCAAAATTTAAAAAAAAGTCTGTAGTCGACAAGGTAGCAGGACCCAGAGCCAGACAAATCTACCGCAATGCCAGAAAAGGACTTCCACGCGGGCGGTCAAATTTGTAAATTGATCCAATCATGTTGAAAAGCACACCATGTTTCGTGTCTAACCATAAGGATCAAGACACGGTATAGTTTGTAATAGGTACAGCCTAAAGGTTCAAAGTTATAGGCTAAAAAAGTAAAAAATTAAAAAAAAAAAAAAAAAAAAAAAAAAAAAAGTAAAATTTAAAGTTAAAAAATTAAAAAAAGAAAAATATTTTTGTTTTTTTTTTTTTTTTTTTTTTTTTTTTGTTTTTTTTTTTTTTTTTTTTTTTTTTTTTTTTTTTTTTTTTTTTTTTTTTTGTTTGTTTTTTTTTTTTTTTTTTTTTTTTTTTTTTGGGTGTAGTCATAGGATTAAAATAAGGAATAGTTTGACTGTCTTAAATGCTTAGTTTCGAGTAGGGGGCACAGAAGGTAACGTCCATTGCATTTCAATGGGGATTGATATGTTACCCCCCTACTTCTGAAGCAAGCATTTGGCACTCAAAAGTTCTTTAAATTTATCCTATGAGCTCCACAAGTAATTTGCACCATTTTTATCCAAATCGGAGCAATTTTTAAATTGACCCTGTACAACTGAATTGACCTTATATTGATTTGCTGTTTTTAGCTATAACTCTGAAACTTTAGGCTTTACATATTGCAAACGATGAACTTTTCTGAAATCCGTAGGGTTAGGACACGTAACATGTGGCTTTTCCAAAATGATTGGTCAATTTACACAATTGACCCACGTACAAACTTGTTTTGGCCCTTCCTTAAGGCACCACTTGCGGGACTTAAGAATCGCGTTACAGGGGTTCCTGTCCGGCTGTCAACATAATCACTCAAAACCTTTTGTACGTGTTACAAGGTTGTAGCTCCGGTATAGGTCCAATTTCCCCCAACCCAGGCAGGGGTCCGCTCCGGAGACTTTTGTTAAAGTGCATTTTTCTGCAGTTTTGTAATTTCCAAGACGGCTACCAGTGGCCATTTTTTAGTGGGTTAGACAGTGATGGTAATGTTTCCAGTAACAAATTACACTCGGATGAATTTCTGGGTGACACAATTACTCAACCTCAATGCCTAATGATTGTGAGAGAGGAACTGGCTTGGAATATGTTAAATGTATTCAAATGGACGCCTGCGTCATAAAAGTAGTCAAAAGACACTTATTCCATGTTTTTGAAGTTACTTTGTTCAAGAGAGACACAATTGGTAATGTCCAAGATAGCCGTCACTAGTCAGTTTTGTATTTTCGTTCCACTCTCCGGAGTTTGCTCACCATTTTGGGAGGGGTATCGGAGCTCATTTTTGTTTTAACACTTACGTGGACGGGGAGGGGAGTCCTAGGACCCGCAACTAACAATTTTGCCAGTTTTTCGACTAACGAATAATACTTTTTCAGGCTCATTTCTTTTGGATATTGTGCATCTTTCATTAAAAAATATTAAAATCCATTGCCCCGTTTAATTAGATAATTAGTTTTGGTCGTATGAAAGACCACCTTGTCCACCAACGGGAAGTGTCACAGTAAAATATAAATAAAACAAGTAATTAAGAATATTTTCCTGTTGAATTATTTATATATTCATAGCCGGTAATTATGCAATAACACTAAAATGAGCATTAAAAAATGACATCATGAAATTTGGTTATTGTAGGTAATTGGGACCTTCAATACATATTACAACTTTTTCATTGCCCATATATATTTTTGTGGAAACGGGCCGTGTTGATGTGTGTTCCTTTTTTTCCGAATGTGAGTTTTGCCCTAATATCTTAGGTTTTTTTTGTGGAAATTCTAATTTTTATGCTTAACGCATAACAGCACATATTTTTGAGAGCGCCCCAATTTTCAAAATATTGATATTTTTGCACAGTTATGTTGGTAATTGTCTAAGAACTACACCTGCCAACGAGAATTCTCAAAAATGTCGTATTTATCATAAATAAACGTTTTGTAATTACAATTGGGAATGCTACAGTTATACTTAGGGGCAAGCTGGAAATTCTAAGTTTTATGTCCGTCATGATGGCAATAGTGCCCCCCTCAAGAAAATGAACCTCTAATTTAAATGTGGCCCTGAACCAAATAAAACCCATTCATGATGACGAAGAGCACGTACATGGCGCTATTTTCCCTCGGCTTTTCTACCATGGAAGGCCGTTTCCAGCCAGCCGTTTATTTATGAACTGAGATCACCGAACGCAGCCCGCACTTAGAGTCCTGAAACATGACAGGAACTTCAAAAGACCGAACTTTTTTTGGCCTTTTTTATTGTTTAACGATCGCAGTTATTTTCTATTTTTACAGCGATTTTTACACCTTAGGTTGTTATTATCCTGATGGACGAAGAATGGCCAATATAATGTAATTGATTTATAGGAACAGTAATAGGGGAAAAAGGTATTTTGGTCTAAAGGTAAAGAATGTGCAAAAAAGTAATCCCATTATAACAGATGGATTTTGAATGTCACCACAAACTTGGATTCTGTCACCAAACACAGTTCACTAGCATACAATTCTCATCTCCAGTTAAGGTTCATAAGGCACGCCGCTTTACAGTAGCACGTGTCACCTTTTATGCAGATAAGCTGTAGTGTATTGATATTTCCCGGCAGTGATGCGGCCATATGCGGATAGTCATATATGCAGATCGGAGTTCATGAAATGCCTCGTGGGCGATACTTTTGGTTTTCGAACATCCAATGTAACCAGGCACTAAATGAAAAAAGAATGAAGAGGGAGACAGACACAATTGAAAGTGGGTCCAATATTTAAATGTCATAAAGATATTTTTTTCCGTAGGCCCATAACTTTAACCACTAAAACCTGCTTTTGCAAAACATTCAAGAAAAAAAATCTTTGACTTTAAATATACTGCAATTAAATAACCATGGGTTGATTGAAAAAAAGGGGAACTTGCAGCGTGCAACCTCGCAATAACATTTTTTATGTACATTCTAAGATACCTTGTCTGATGGTAAAATTATATATGTTTTTATTAATTCAGTTTCAGTTACGGTATATATGATTTTGGAGGTTATGCCGAAAACTACAGCTTGGTACTCATACCTTCATTGCCACACTGTAGTTTCATCTAAATATGTAAAAACGTCGAAAACTGGACGACAGTACAGTACATTATTATAGGGGTTGGTTTGTGAAATTTGGTTTTATGAACCGAGTAAATATCCCAGGGCTAACGTGTACATGAATCTAGGTAACCCTCCACGACAGCTTGCTAACAAACTGTGCCTGGGCGATTTCATTCTATTAGCAAAGTTTGGTGTGATTTTCACATGGTAACCCGGACCATGGCCTGAGCCTATCTGGTGTTAATAGCGCCTCCAACTGACAGGATGACCGCATATAGCTATATAGGTGGTATTTTTTTTAACCACCACTTGTCTCACGTCCGTTGGCACAGTTCTGCATGTGGTATGCGGACCTTATCCCACTGACAAATCTGGTTTGAATTTATGGACGATTTTCCTTTATTTATCGTACTTCTGAATATGAGTTTTTACCTGCGCAAATAGCAACAGCGTCATTGCTTTGGCCCCATTCTTCCCGTATCCACACGAAGAATGTCAACTGGTGTTGGGACATCATGGGCGAGTCCGAAAACAGTCCTTTGAAACTTAGCTTCCTAAACCTGAAAGAGCAGTTTGAATCTTTGAAATGAATGAGCAATTTTGTTCATAAAATGTAAACAGTTTTCTTAAACTTTAATATCATCGAAGAATTTAGCGATAACCCGTCCCTAGAACCCTCTATGGTTGCTCCCTTGTTCAAACACAGAAACCTAAACTAAACATATGTGATAAACTCCACTTGATTCCGCTTTCAATTTTCTTAGTAGTTTTTTTGTATACTTGTTTCGCCGTAGGCAACTGTGTCATTGTCGCTTATGGTGAGTCCATACTTCATCGGCAGACTCTGCCGACGCTGGTCTTTCGAACATGCAATGCGTGCCTGATGCATGAACATATGCGTTGCATAAAAACATGTTTCAAAGCTAGCGGTCTTGCCTGGAAATATGGGTATGGTGTACATACAAATCCCATTTGTAAAAAAAAAATTCGGACCCTTCAACCTAAATATCGCTTAAAGCAGTAACAACACATATTTAAGAGCGCCCCGAATTTTCAAAATTTTATGATTTTTTGCAACATTTGGTTCGTAATTCTCTAGTAGAACTAATGTTAATGCTCAGAAGTGAGTTTCTCTGTAAGAAGCGTTATTTTCTGTAATTAGAATTGGGATCCCCCATTGTAATTTAAAAGGCGGAACTGGAACCGCCAAATTCTGTCGTCCATGCGAAAATAGTGCCACTCACGAAAGTGACCTCTAAATTGACCCCCTGACCAACGAACAACTAGTGGATGAGGGTAGACACTTACATGGCGGCTATATCCCGGCGGTTTTATTGAAGGCCGTTTCCCAGCAGCCGTTTGATATTATCGGATCCCGATATTATATTCCTAATTACAAAATTCCTTTTTCTGCAATACATAGACATGTTCGAGCTTTACCATTCACAGGTATATTTAACAAGCTAGTTTACCAAGTAACTGTGGCAGAAATCTCAAAACTTTTGGAAATGGGGGCGCTTTTAAAAAAATGTTATACTCTGCTAAACTTTGGCTATTATGGTGTGCAATTTTGTTAATATAGGGGTCAAAAAGCTAAATATCGTGGCATGGATAGACATCAGGGAAGGAATAATTGAATTGGTAATTAAAATGCAACTGTCTTTCACACTTAAACTGCATAAGGGGGGGGGGGTTCCTAGTTACCCATTTTACGTTTTTTTTCAGCCGCGATTTTACTGCTGGCAATATATTTGGTGTATCTTTTTTGTATTTTTTCTAACTTTTTAGTTGCTCTTTGCATTGGTGCAAAAAAATCAAATCATCTCGTTCGTTTTTGCGTAATTAGCATGGTCCCTAGGAGCCCCCTACGCCAACGGAAGTGCCCATGACCAACATGAAAATCTTATTAGAGTTACTGTGATTTTGATTTTCATAATGCATACAACCTAGTGACATCAACAAAGTAAATAATTAACACTCTTGCAAAGTATATAGGCCGTGAGCCATAGACGAAAAAATCCTTAATTATAGACATTGTCGCGGTTTTACTGTAGGAACCTAGGGTAAATTATACAAGTAACTCCTAAAAAATATACAACAGCATGAGACTTTATGTTTGTGCTTAAGATGGTAATTCTTTCATTCTTCCCCATTAAGCAATCCAGCACAAGTCTAGGTGAGCAATGCGAGAAATGCAGAACAAGTTTGTGTCTTTTTCGCCCATTTTGACGCGAAATTAAACTCAATGTTTTGGCGCCCCCCCCCCTAATTTATCTTACTGAACAACTTCCTTCAGTTTTAATTCTTTATTGTCTTTGAAGCCCTTCTAACAATGTTGGGGGGGGGGTTTGCTTTCATCTAAACAATCCTTTAGGAAAGTGTTTATTAGGGTTCCCGAGCCCCCCCCCCCCCCCTTTATGCACTAATGGAAGTACAAACCCCTTATTGCGTTGAGTTTTAAAAAACGCGTAAATGAAATACTATAATAATAATAATATAAAAAATGTGGAATTGCATGAGCTAATACAATTGCAAAATGGCCTGAAGTTAAAACATACACTGTGCACGCACACATACATAGGATAATGAACAACCTAGGACCACAATGGAAAACAACACATCACAATTGTGGTTCTTGGTATGTATTGTATTTACAGAACAAAACAAAGTCCAATTGTCACAGAACTTAGGGGCAATTAGCTAAAGGAATGCTTATAAAGCTTTGGATAATAGAACTTCAAATAATATATGACCTTAAACATCAAGTTAAAAATGATGATAAAAGAGGGGAAATACAATTATCGGTAATTACTAAATATAATAGGGCCTTCACTATTTCCATATTGCATTATTTTCCCTATGATTCCGCAAAAACGGACTAAGTAGATGAGAACGACCCAACTCACCTCTCTGCACCGGATAAACCGTCCACAAATAGTGCGCCTGGGTCCCTGTCCCTTTCCCGCCTGCCTGCTAGCAGTGCTCTGGGAAATCCCAACTCTCTACACACCACTTGAACGTTATAAAAACTCCATTGGCTCGTCTTACTCTGGGCTTGTTCGTAGCAAACATTAGACCACACATCATTCGTTTGACTCCACTCTGCCCTCGTTGGTGCGACGCCCCAATTCAGTGAACCTGAAATGAATCTTTAGTGACAACAACATTATTTTAATTTTTGTTCTCCACACCAATAGGCTATTAACGGAGAATATTAATTGACTTGATGTCGTGATTGAGGTAATTTCACCGTCGACTGTGCCGGCCTAACAACACAATGGCTTGGTCCAGTTGCAATACACGGTGGGAAACCCCTTTTGCAAATCAGCGATTTGTCTCGTAAACGAGATAAATCATCAACTAACGCAATTCAGCATGGAGAAACTAAGCTTGTTCTGTAGTGTTAGAGGAGTTCTGTAACTTCGAAAATTAACAACGCTGCATTGATGCACGGATACTGAAGGGTGAGCCCGGGAGGGTAAGCTGTACAGGAAAACAGTTTTGTGCAGTCACTTCGGTACGGACATCGCGTCAAACATTGCCAGAGATTCGTAAAACGTTAAGTGGGATGCGAAATTCATCGGGGACTAGTTGGTCTTAGTCTGGTTCGGTTCAGCTCCAGCCCTTGATAGCCTAGCATAGCCCTGCCTAGCCTAGCCTAGCCTGGGTGTAGCTAGGTCTATTTTTTGTTAGGAGACATCAGATTGACTTAAAACCAATCCAAGAACAAAAAAATGTCATAAAGTGAATGAACTGGAGGAGGTAATAGATTCCAAACAATCCCTATGACTTAAAGATCCGTTAAATCCAATGTATCAGTTAGCAACTTATACTATTGATGTGACGCGTGAATTTCTTCTTTGTGGAGTAGAAAAATATAAATGGAGTTCTGGCTTGTCATTTCTAATAAGTTGAAACTAAACTTTCTATATCAGAACTGCCTTGCCACAAAAGAGAAGAAACTATAAACAAAAGAATGTGCGTGGAGAATGACGTTGTTAAAGACAGCCTAAAAAAGTAAAAATCGGTGGATAAAATGAAAAAGTGGTAAAAAATTTCAATCGGCCATAACTCGAGTCAATATGTGTCCTTTTGGATTTTTTTCGGTGTCGGAACCTAACGAAATGCAATTAAAGAGGTGTATTTGTAGGTTTACTTTACTCTTCTCTTTGTAAAATAGAGAGAGGAGATGATTAGCACAGTCGATACTGAAAATGGCAAAAATAGGAGTGCAAGCCGCACAGTTATCGGTCTACTTCTAATTCTAGGACTACTACGTACTGTACACTACTATACTACTACTATACGAAGACGACTACTACTACGACTACTACTACCACAAAAAAAGATTGGGGTTTTCACCCCCCCCCCGATGAAGACCGTTCTTCAGAATTAAAATCCGGTCTCCCATTTAATATATTAAAACAGTATACAAAATTGTGTACTGGCCTCCGTATTGAAGGTTCATAGAAAGAGAGGTCACCGTATCGTTATGAAATAGGTGATAACCTAAACCTAAAGAAATGATGCTCGTGAATGCCAAGGCAATGAATCGAAACTTCCTCTAAAGAATGCTTTGAGCAGGAAGGCGGTAAATTTCAAACAACAATAATCTGGTCAAAAGTCATTATTTCTTTCACATCGATATAGAAAGTAAGAAATACAAATAACCCATAGTTGGTTTTACTAGAAAATATGAAATTCAAATTTATTTCGCCGGGACTATAATGGAAGGCACATTTAGATAATTAATCCTTGTGACCCACGAACACTTCAAAAAAGAGATATGATCAGATAGAATGAACCAAAATGAATGAAATACGAAATTAGCACGGCGATTTGAAAGTTAGTTATTATAATTAAAAGCAAATAAAACAGTAGTTATGATGCTCACCATGCGTATAGGCATGCTTTCGAGCATGTGGAGATTCAGAATGTGTTGTAATTCCTGGACAGAATTATCGGCTGTTGTCTCGATATAACCATGCGATATTTGGGAAGCTGGTCCCGGCTGTGATTGTTACCTCGATGTATGTTTGCTGATGCTTTAAAGGTTATGGTATGGTTGGGCCACAGTGATCAGCGACTATTTGTGAAAGCGCTTAGGGGCCAATAGCATAAGGCGCTATATAAATCTATGCTATTATTATTATATTATTATGGCCCAGGTCCGTAGCTATGACAAAAAGTCCGCTTTTTGAAGTTGAAGTCGCGTTGTCATGTTGAATGTCCGTTTTGTCAAGTTAAAGTTTGCGGTTTGCCTAAAATGTGTCTTAAGGTTGTGGGCAACGGTATATGAATTGAATAAGCAGGTGTAATCCAAGCGTGGTGTAGTATACTGTTTTATCAACGCAGCGATGATGAACGGCCCTTCCCCGTGTTCAGAATTTGGAGACGACGTTGAAAATTTGTGAGGCCGAAAAAAAAATGTTTGTTGGACGCAAAAGGTCCGGCTGCGGGCAACTCCGCCACACCCCCCCCACACACACACACACACCATAAATTCCTGGCTACGGGCCTGATTGCAACACGCTGCAAAACAAAAATCTTTCCTAAATTTATTGCTGGCAATATTATTTTGTTGTTTTTTGCACAATGTAAACACACACATATACATTGTTTGCAAGAATCCATGCCATGGAACTTTCTGATATTTACAGCGCTATAAATCTGTTTTGCCCTACTTACATCAGTTGTTCCAAGTGTGTCGCCACTGCCTACAATCGCCAAAAAGTAGAATCAAACGCTCTAAAATAAACATATTCTCATGTTTTAATGTAACTAGTAATGAAAACGTAAACCAAAATCGATATACTTACGTAGCATCGAATACCAGCCGTTTTGATCCAATACATTTCTCAGATAAGCATATCCACAATCTTCAGTGTTCTTTCGCTGTACAATAAAAGGGAAAAAATGTCACAATTGGGGTGGCAAGGCCCCAGCGGTTACTTTAATTATAAACTTAACCAACCGTCCGATAGCTTTTGCAACCCCACACCTAAGGAGAAGGGAGGGGTGGTTTCCACCCTTGGACTTTCCTTATTGAACTGGTCATTCCCATACATTTGGAACCGTATGATAGGTTACAGTTTCTTACGTCAATTGGTACAAAAACAATTTGTTGGTAAAATTGCAAATCCCCTCTGCAATTCAACACAAATATTACTTATAATTTTTTTCCTTTGCCAGTATTTATATCGAATATATAAAAGCATCTGTGTGTGAGTTTTCTGAAAAATAGGTTAGAAGAACATGCCGTTTGAAGTTATGTTTTAATTGCCAAAACCCCATTGACTTTACATGTAAAAATTTAAAAATCCATTGAACGATTATTAAATTAATTGACAAATTAAAATGCTTGCCAGAATCGTTCGAGCCGCCCAAAATGGCCATAGAATCAACACTCGTTTAAGGGAGGTAATGGGGTTCCTGAATATGATTATTCTTAGTAAGAAAATGAATAAAAATACATGGCTAAATGCTGTAGAATGTAATCTACAAAATGCTTTTTTATTCGATCACAATCGCACATTCACTAAGCAAAGTGAGCAGTGTCACGCGAAATTTGCCAACATTCATTTATCTCCTAGATTTTATCATGTGAAACATTTAAAAGGGTTTATTTTAGATATTTTAAAAGATGTATTTTAATTTTTCTTCACCCTGGTGATCTTTTTAGAAAATTATTTTTAAAAAAAGTGTTTTTTTTTCCCACTCCTACAACTGTTGCTCATAAAGTTTGATTAAAAGTTTTTTTTCCACTTTTTTCTATGAATGATTTCTTACATTGTGAGTTATTTATGGTATCTTGGGTGTAATCGCCACACTACTTGAATTATCAGTCTCTTCCGAACATTATCACCACGAACTTAGTACACAATTATCCCGGGTCCCTTTACGAACTGTGTCCTTACCCGAAGGAAAGGGGGTTCTTTGAACAGCATATTTAAGGATTTTGTTATAATTTTTTAACAATCAGTCACTTTTAAGCAGATAACACATTTTTGGTTGATTTCATGCATCGAAAGGTGTTAGTGAAATTTAACTGTCAATCAGGCACTGCATCGAGTATGGTCACCCTGGCATGAAACGGTGCGTCAAGACGTCGCGGCATTACCTCCCACCAAAGTTGTTTATGGTGTCAATGGGCAGAGTGTCCCAATCATCGGTCAGAGGCTGAGCTAATTCCTGAAGAGTTTGAGGAAGATTGGCCCTGTCATTGTGGCTCATTAAACACATCCCAGCATGCTCTATTGGGGTTCATATCAGGGGGAGCAAGCAGGCTCATGGTATATCTCAACACAAACTGCCTCAAGAAATTGTCTCACTTACAGTGGCCCTGCACGGGTGGCGTTGTCTATGCCAGCAAGAAAATTCCTGAATACAGTCATCTCGGAGGCTCTCACCACGTAACGACGATATTTTGTCTTCAAGTTTGATGGTCAAGGATGTAGTGGCTCTCATCCATAAAGTCAACATTCGCAGTGTATCTTCTGTGCTCCCTAGCACGGAAGTCGAGCAAACCTCTGGGGGGGAACGGTTAGGCGTGACCTTGGTTCATTCGTCTCGCTCGGTAACCATGTTGAAGCAATCTCGATTTACAGTTTGGAAAGTTAATTCCATAGTGTATTTCCAGAAACGACGCAAAAATCCCAGTCATGGACGGTCGTTGGCATTAAGCAGTTAGTCAGGTTCACTATGTTCAAATAGCTATTAATTTGTTGGCTTGTATGGAGATTGTTAATTCTTGCATTTTTCTAAAGTTCAGTGTTAAAAGAAACAGGAAATCAATGTTGGATTTTTTTAATCGCATATAAGCTGCCATCTTGGATTTCAAAATGGCCGCCATTTTGAAAAACCTATTAATAGGTATGTCTTGGCTTTTAAAGCACCTAGAAAGGTAATTTCACCATCTAAACATATTGCTGGATTGGTGTCAATCCCAATGCCACAAACAGTAGATTATTTAAACTGTGGCGGATAGCTTGAAATTCAAAATGCCGAAAAGGAAGTGCTTTTTTGCCATACCTGTCTCTGAAACGAGTAGAGGCATGATTATGGCATCTCTAACCAGTTTTCAGGGTAAGGCATCCACTAAGAAAATAAAACAGCAATGGACCACATTTTTGTAGAAGCATCTGAATTTCCAAAACATGGCCGCCAAGGGAAAAACGTTTTTTTGCAAAAATTCCGTCTGTAATAACAGTAAATCATTATTTTAGGTCTATAGCCAAGGCTATACCTATGTTTCAAGGTCCGGTATCCAAAACATTGTTAACAACAACGGAATAATTTGGGCGTGGCAGCCATCTTGAATTTCAAAAATGGCTGCCAGGGTAGAGTTTGCTTACGCTACAAAAAACAATAGTAGTGCTAGTAGTAAAAAGTGTCCCTGCAAAAATTGATTATGTGTCAACATTGCCACAGTAATGGAGAAGGACATAAATATCTCGGCAGGAATCATCATGCAACAAAGGTGGGAACCCGCTGATGTATATAATTATACCCGGGACCTTCTTGAATCCAAGCTCGAGAATATTGCCGCAGCAGCAGTAAGAGACGAATATACGTTTTCCATCTATGTCAAATACCTCCTCCCTTCCATCCGGTACCACTTGACTGTGCATGAACTCAATAACACGATCGACAAAATTGGACCCACTGTGTCATAACTATCTGCGTAAATGGCTTCAATACCAAAAGCGGGTACATTGTCGGCTCTCTATGCTTCCGGCAGCCTCGCCGCTCCATAGCATCTCTCATCTTTATAGAGAGTGCCATGAATATGCTTTTGTTCATTTAAACCACTCTCAAGACCCAAGAGTAAAGAAGCCTCATCTGCAAGCTTAATCCCGAAAAAGAACTCACTCGCAAGTCTTCCATTGTCCAATTTTTTTAGCCAGGGCATATACAAAAAATTTTTAAAAAAGGGGGGCCTGCAAGCTTGAGTGCTGAGGAGTAGGCAATCATACGGCGATCATGCGCAAAAAGGATCGATGATAACAAACAGGTGAGAAACGACAACAGGGTAAAATGAGCCTAAAGCATTAATGTAAGGACTAAAAGCCATTGTGAAACAGGTTCAAGATCTTATCTTGACGAAATTAGTTTTTTTTTTTTTTTTTTTTGATCTTTATGGGACAACAAAGTAAAAACATTGATTGGTCCAGGGTAAGTTTACTGAACTGCTGAATTCAAGAGTCCTCATTTACGTGGAAACAAATATCTATGACTTACCCAACGGGGATGCTTCAAATTGTTTGAACGCGTCTACAGACCTCTCTTCACACCCTAGCAATCTCGGCAGGTGGCGGCAAAGGTCTATTTTTAAACAATAATGACTCTTTTGGTAATGTTAAACCCTTAACATCTACTCAAAATCTTGCCAAAATCATGATAAAGCAGGGTAGATATAACATGGGACACGATTCCATCTTATCTGTCTTTCCGACCATCTGCAAAGATTAGGGTGAAAAATGCCTATTGTGTATGTCGACTTACCTGATCACCCATGGAAAAAGTCGACTACCATACCTCAGGAAATCCTTCCTTCCTTCATCAGCGCCAGATTTGGTGCTGTTTTGGCCAATCTTATGAAGATCTTTCTGATCGAGGCTTAATGTACTTTTGGTCCCCACTATTGCGAATGCTCATTGAGGAAGGTTAACAAGGTATGCTAGTCTGGTGTCTGATTTAGAGAGAAAGGGCTCAAGGTTGACTTCGTTGCTCCAGAAATTGGCAGCAGAGGTTACATTTCACCAGAAAACCTAAGGCGTTAAACCGCAACAAATCGTAAAACTACCCAGACTAATGTTCTGCCGTAAAAAACTCAGGGAATCAACTCTGCAACATTTGCCTTTGTACCTCCTTTAGTATATTTTTACCACTTTTATGCGAATGATTATTACAGTGTGAGTTATTATGATACTCGGGTGTATATAGCCACACTACTTGATTGATCAGTTTCTTCCGAACATATCACCCTGAAACTGAGTGCACAATTATCCCTTTACGAACTGTGTCCTTAGCCTGATAGGAAAAGGGGGTCTTTGAACAGCATATTTTAAGGATTTTGTTATTAATTTTTCATCCAGTCACTTTTACAGATAACACATTTTGGTTGATTTCATGCATCGAAAATGTTTAATAGTGCTAATTTAAATGTCACTCAGTCATGATATCGAGTTGGTCCCCCTGGCTATGAATCGGGCGTCAAGGACGTCGCGGCATCATACCCCCACAAAGTTGTTTTTATGATTGTTTAATGGACAGGGCGTCCCCCACTCATCGGTCAGAGCCTGAGCTAACTCCGGTAGAGCTTGAGGAAGATTGTCACTGTCATTGGTTGGCTCAAAGCATCCCAGGCATGCTCTATGGGGTCAATCAGGGGGGAGCAAGCAGGCCATGGTATCTTCTCCAACCCCTCTGCCTCAAGACATTGTCTCACTACAGTGGGCACTGCACAGGGTGGCGTTGTCTTCTTTTGCAGCCGAAAAATTCCTGAATACAGTCATTCGGAGGCTCTACCACGTAATCGACGATTATTTGTCCTTCACTTTTGAGGTCAAGGATTAGTGGCTATCATCATTAAAGTCAACATTTCGCAGTGTTATCTCTGTGCTCCCTAGCCCAGGGAAGTCGAGCAACTCTGGGGTGATGAAGGTTAGGCGTTGACCTTTGGTCATTCGTCTCGTCCTGTAACCATGTTGAAAGCAAATCCCGATTTACAGTTGGCGTGAAACGTTTAATTCCATAGTGTATTTCCGAAACGAAGAAGACGGTAGTTGGCATTAAGCAGTAGTCAGGTTCACTCTGTTCAAATATTATTATTTGTTGGCTTTTTATGGAGATTTTGTTAATTCTTGCATTTTTTTTATTTTTTTTATTTTTTTTAAAACAAAAATAAATGGTTGCATTTTTTTACAATCGTATAAGCTGCCATCTTGGATTTCAAAATGGCCGCCATTTTTGAACCTATAATATGTTATATCTTGGCTTTTAAAGCACTAGAAATGTAATTTCACCATCTAAAACCTATTGTTTGGATGGTTTCAATCCCAATGCACAACATTAGATTATGTAACGGTGGCAGGCTATCTTGAAAATTCAAAATGGGCCGCCAAAGGACGTTGTTTTTTTGCCATAACTGCCTCTGAAACTAAGAGATTGATTATGGCATCTATACCCATGTTTTCAGGGTCCAGGATCCCCAATAGACAATAACAGCAATGGACAACCATTTTTGTGGAAGCCATCTGTGAATTTCAAAATGGCCGCCAAGGGAAGAGAAAGACGTTTTTTTGCCAACCCTCGGTCTGTTAATAACAGTAAATTCATTATTTAGTGTTCTTAGCCAAGGCTTTACTATGTTTCAGGGTCCGGATTATCAAATAACCTTGTTAACAACAACGGATCATGTTTGGCGTGGCAGCCATCTGAATTTCAAAAATGGCTGCAGGAAGAGTTTTTGCTTACGACTACAAAAAAACACTAGTAGTGCATAGTAGTACAAGTGTCCCCTGAAAAAAATGATAGGTTTCACAGTGCCACAGTAAGGAGAAGGATCAAATATTTCTAGGCAGAATCATCATGCACCAAAGGTGGGAACCCGCGCTGAATGTATATAATTATACCCGGGACCTTCTTGAACCCAAGCTCGAGAATCTTGCCGCAGGCAGCAGTAAGAGGACGAATATACGTTTTTCCATCTTATGTTCAAATACCTTCCTCCCTTTCATCCGGTACCACTGGACTGTGCATGAACTCAAATAAACCCCGATATGGAAAAAATTGGACTCACGGTGTAATAAACTATCTGGTAAATGGCTTCACATTCCCAAAGCGGGGGTACATGTAGGCTTCTATGCTTCCGGCAGCCTCGCGTCCGTACCCCATCTCTCATCTTTATGAGAGTGCCAGGCATATGCTTTTGTCCATGTAAAAACAACTCTCAAGACCCAAGAGTACAAGAAGCCCTCATCTGCAAGTTAATCCGAAACAAATAACTCAGCGCACGTTCTTCCATTGTCCAATTTTTTAGCCAGGGCATATTACAATAAGGCCTTGTCAATTTTGAGTGCGAGAGTAGCAATCTATACGGGACGATAATGCTGCAAAAAGGATCGATGATACACCAAAACAGGTGAGATGAACAACAGGGGGTAAATGAGCCTAAGCATTAAGTAACGACTAAATCCATTGTGAAAAAACAGGTAAAGATTTTATTCTGAGAAATTAGATCTTTATGGGACAAACAAAGTAAAAACATTGATTGTCCAGGGTACGTTTCTGGAAATGTTGAAGTTCAAGAGTCCTCATTTACGTGGAAAGGAAACAAATATCTATGAATACCAAAGGGGGTGCTTCAAATGTCTGAACGCTTCTACATAATCATCTTCACACCATAGCAATCTCGCAGGTGGCGTCGAAGGTCTATTTTTAACAAATAAATGCCCTCTTTGTGGTAATGTTCAAACCCTTAACCATATCATTCCAATCTTGCAAAATCATGATAAAGGCAGGGTAGATATACATGGAGACACGATTCCATCTTATATTTTCTTCCGACACTGCAAAGATCAGGTGAAAAAATATGCCTGTTGTGATGTCGACTTCTCTTACCTGATCACATGCCAAAAGTCGACTACCATACCTCAGGAAATCCTTCCTTCCTCTCAGAGCCAGATTTGGTGCTGTTTGGACCAAATTAGGAAGATTCTATGATCGGCTTACTGTACCTTTGTGCCACATGCGACATGCTAATTGAGGGAAGGTTAAACAAGGAGCTAGTCTGGTGTCTGATTGAAGAGAAAGGGCTCAAGGTGAATTCGTTGCTCTAGAAATTGGCAGCAGAGGTTACATTTCACCAGAAAACCTGCAGGTTTTAAAGAAATTTTAAAAAACAAAAAAACACGCGTTTTTTTTTTAAAAAAAAATAGGGATCAATCTGCAAAAATTGCCCTTGTACCTCTTTTAGTATATTTTGTTCGAAAATTAGAACCTACTTGGTTAGAACCAATCTTTCACGTGTAATGTATGTAACTGATAATTGATATATACTACCGCCGCCAGCTTCATATGTGTTTTATATAGTATTTATTTTTACATTTTCATGCCAAGGACTTGTGGTCGAGTATTCTGGTCTGGCTTTAATACTGCAAGTTTATTAATAATCCTTTATATCTTTGTTGTTGGTGCGTGGTGATTGTATTTAATAGCTTTGCTGATGAATGATGAATTAGTGTGACATTATGTCTGTATACCATGCGTTTTAAACTTGGGACATTTTTGACACTGACACTTTGTTAAAGGTCCCAATTCAAGATGGCGGAACCGGTGGCTCCATTTTCAAGGATTTTAAAGCTAGAAATTACCACCAAATACCATAAAACATCCAAAAGTTTTGATTAAAAAGGGGTGAATTTAAAGGATTGTGATTTTATGTGCTTCAAGTATTATAAAGTCATATCTGGAGTTTTGCTTTGGAAACATGCTTAACAAATTCAAGATGCAGACACAGATGAATACCTTCAAAAATCTCAAAAATTCCGTATTACTACAGGGGTGTCTCAGAAAGAAGTGTCCCTCCAAAAACGGGCCATTTTTGCTTAACTGATCAATTCTTATCATGTTTTAGCTTTATAATTATGAAAAATAGTACGTTTAAAATATGGTGAAAACAAGAAAGAAAACGGTTGTGCAAAAATAAACCAAACAATACTATTCCCTAAAAATGATGCAATAACCTATTTGTCCACGGCTAGCAATTAGCCAGAGGCAAACATGGATGCAAAAATATCCCCAAACCTTAAAAGTTTAAGGACCTTCTGGCTACAATAACTTCAAATTCCAAGGTCCATTGCTGGTTTAGAATTTTATTGTTCATTCTCACGCAGGCAGCATTTGATGTCCTGTTCTTTGACGGGCCATATTCTCATCCTTGCCCCCTTTTAGATCTGTCAGGCTCCAGACTTTTTCTCTGTTCCCCTGATTGCCATCTATGGGAAAACCCTACTTTGAGGGAAAACGTTACCATTCACGATGAACGATGGTCCCTTTAACCCAAGAGCAGTTAGAGATATGCATTGTAGGAGTACGCCCAATGCCATTATTTGAAAAGTGCAGCTTTAAAACCAATCATATTGCCATTATGCTGGGAGAGGAGAGGGGATTAGGTCAATTTCATTCTGAAGAAACAAATTAAGTGCAGTTAGGTTCCGTTGTGGCATTAATGTGCACAATATGAATTACATCTGATGAATTACGTGTGCTTCAAATCAATTAAGAAGTACAAGTACAGTTTATCGTTATTGCTAGCCGTGGAAAAAGGTTTAGGTTGTATCATTTTTGTAAGGGGAAATAGTCATTGTTTGTTATTTTTTCACAGTTTTCTTTCTTGTTTTCACATATGTTAAAAAAAGTCACATTTCTATTAAAGCAAAACAAGGAAAGAATGATTAAGTAGCAAAAATGGCCGTTTCTGGAGGGTTAAACGTATTTCTGAGACACTCTGTATTAGTATTAGCATATCCCGAAATCCACGATTAAAAAGTGTAAAAAGAGCTAACAAAGTAAGAGATATGTCTCTAAACCATTACAAAGTTCCTATGTGCATTTTAGCTGTGTCAAGAGCCTGAAAGATGCCCATATGTGCCACCATTATTGAATTTATGCAAGTTTAACAAAAAGAAAATCAGATCAGACTTCTAACAGTTTATACGCAGAGTAGTGAAAGACAAATATCAGTAGGCCATTCATTTGTATTTAATTTCCTCATTAATTTTTAGATATGTAAAAAATATATTTATACATATAGATATGGCAATTGATAAATTTAATATCTTGAGGTGGTGGCACATATTGACCTTGATTGTGAATTTAAACATGTTAAAACTTTAAAAAATCCAAAATGTATAAATAAGTATTAACCCGTCGTCTGTTTTCCCAGGCTTGCTAAAAAAAACCCTTTTTTGGTGCCAAATTATTTAATGTAATTGTCAATTGACATGTTCCGCTCTTCCATCCAAAACAAACATCCACCGGGGTATAGGTAGATACAGGGTGATCCCAAAAGTGATGGTGGGGGGTGGGGTGGCAACAAACCCCCCCCCCCTTCAGGAGAGGGAAGTCCCAACATGCCTAACACAACACAGGGAATATCACAGACACTGATTTTGGTACCAATATATCCACTTTGGACTCCTCGTTCATGGTGACGTCACTAAGGAGATGTTGCGACTATTTTGGTACCAATGAGAAAAGAAGAAGTTCTTAAAACTAGTCACCTTTGGGTACCAAATTTACAGGAATCGGGTGTTCATACGAAAATCACAGGGGTGACGGTGTTAACCACCCCTTCGGGAGTTTGTTACAAAAAATGGCTCCAGTAGACGAGGGTACTGTCTCAAGAAATTTTCTCAATTCTAATGTAAGTTATGGTGATATAAGAAATATATTACAATAATATTATATGGCACTATAAGTTCAAAAAAGACGTGCAAGGTGGCCATTTTGGCTGCCATGCTTGGATTTTAAGTATGTTAACTTAAATAAAAAAAATATGACAAAAAAATAAGACATATATCTCACCTAATTTAATTTACACTAGTCTTGTTTAGTAGTTCTTGGATGGTAGGTATATGGCAATTGGTTTTAAGGTTTGGGAAGGTGACCATTTTGAAAATGGAGCTGACAAAAATGACAGATATGATTTTCTTTAAGGGCGAAAAGACATATTTTGGTACTTTAGTTGCAACTTTTGCGTAACTTATGATGCAAAAATAAATAGGTAACTGACAATTCCTAAGATTTATTTGTTTGAAGGTGGCCATATTGGCGGCTATCATGAATTGTATGTTAGGAAAAACAAAGCTGTCACATGTGACTCTTTTTAATAGCCAAGGCCTATTATCTCATATTCATTCTTTTCTTTAATGATTTTTGGATGATATAACCAAATATATATATTTATATTTATTATATTTACACTATGATGACAATTTGTAGGTTCTAAAGGTCTCAGAAGGGGGGCTTACACCATGAATTGGAGCATGTTAAATACATTAAAACAAAAAATCCCAATATGGGTATTTAATGGCTCAAATGGTCTAGCCAAAGTGCATAACCAAGTGATCCACTATTGCTATTGAAAATACTTATTGAATTCCAAGACCATGGAAACATGGATATTAACACCTGGAACATGCTGCTTTAACAGTTCAGAACACAGAAATAGGGGGCAAACAAAAAAGCAAACTTTATTGGCGGCAATTTGAAAATTAATATGGCCGCCAAAAATAAAATGATCTTGAGGTGGTTATCAATGATCCTTACATGGATTCCTTTGACCCTTAATAAAACATGGGTATAGACACCGAATCATGCCTCTACTTATCTAAGAGATCGAGAATTATGAGCAAAAAAAATCGGCGGCCATTGGAATCAAAAAATGGCCCCCGCATAGGTAATTTAAAAAAACAATGCCACAGTGATTTCAGACAAAAATGTATAGTTTTCCTAATCTCCAGAAAAAGACAACCAAAATTACAGAAAGGCACCTGGACTAAGTCGGAGATTATCTCGTCTGGTAGTAAATCTTGGTCGTCCTGGAGATTTCGTGGCATCAAATGACCCACCTCGATGATGTCTGAGGATTTTACAGGCCGTACTTGCTATATCCCGTAGGGGGATAATCAGAGACTTGGCTAGGCTGTACCCCTTCCCGTCGGAGTGAAAACCACTTTGGCGTATTGCCAATTGCCGTTGGACGAGGCATATAGCCTAGGGAAATCTATGTGTCAGTTTTTGATGTGTAAAAGGGTACACAACCAACACTGATAAAAAAAAACGTGGGTTCTTGGCACACAGGCTTGGAGCAGAGAAAAGGGGCAAACAACAACAGCACCGCCTGGCCTTTATAGCTCCCAACAAAAGGATGTTGCAACAAACTTATGCCTGGATGCACTTCACCTGTGTTAGTGGGGCGCTCGTAACCATGTTGAAAACAATATTCGATTTACGTTTGAGGGAAACGTTGATTCCATAGTGTCTTCTCCACAAACGACCGAAGACGGCTCGTTGGAATTTTCCGGGCACAGATTAAGCAGTTCGGCGATCATCTCGTCTTCTAGTAGTAAATTGTGATTCTCCTGGAGATTTTAGTGGACTCAAATGAACCACCTGTCAGATTGATGTCTGAGGCTTTTACAGACCGTAATCTGCGATATCCCGGGGAAATCCAGGCAAACTTTGGGATTTGTTACCTTCCCGTCGGATGCAAAGCACTCTTCGGGTTATTGACACTGCCGTGACGAGCAGGACCTAAGGATCTCTGTGTCAGTTTTTGATGTAAAGGTAACAACCAATCCTGAAAACGTGGGTTTTTTGCACACAGGCTTGGAGCAGGGAAAAGGAACAAACAACAGTGCTGCGCCGACATACCGGCATGCCGAAACGCACGGTCGTTCGGCAGCAGATGACCTTGCCGTTCAGGCAGGTCGGGTTACTTGCAAAAACAAGGGGTTTCCCAGTGTAGTTCGGCACAGAGGGATCCTTATTACATCGTGCGGTTGTTGGCTGTAACTAAGTCTTTTGTAAATGGCTTGTACGCCTGTACGGACACAGGATGACACGAAGAGTAGGTGTTCAGTTGACTCAGCTAGTACGACAGGCTAAGATAGCTTTTAAACTGAGAATTTACGGGCCCGTCATTACTTACAAGGAGGGGGCGCAGAAGGAAATTGAAAGATGTGTTGGAAAATTGCATAACTCCCCAATTGTAAAGTTATAGGCCCTCTGCATAGAACAATAAACCCATCGGCCATCCCGGCGGCCATTCCACACATCGCCAGTAGGTACTCATATGAGTTATGCTGATACAAATAGGTGGTTGGTTTACTGAATAATAAATTTAACATGACCCCCCCCCACATCGAAAAAAAAAATAAAAATCACCTAACCCTTAGTATTTGTGAAGTAGAAAATCACTAGAGTCTAATCCGGACCCTAATAACAAAACCATAACCTTATTCCTAACCCGAATCTTAACCCTAGGTCCATAGGCCCTATAACCCCAACCCCCATCCTAACCCGGGTTGCAACCGGCCTAAGGGGACCTTTACAATGGCAGCAAGTATATTCATGCGTATATAAATTGTTTCCGAATTCGGCTGCCTTGCTAAACGAACGTTTAGCAAGGGTCTTCATGGGTTGTGGGGTGCTGTGGCGTTACCAGATCGTATACGTCTACTACTTACATACAGGCTTGTTCCTAAATGAGATGAAGGTGATGAAACTACGGAACATACATGTTAAGCTGTGTGCAAAGGTAGTTACACGGCGAAATGTGGTGAAATAAAAAGAAAGAAAAGGTGTTATACCATGTCAGACAGTTGAAAAATTCTTGAACAAATGTGCGAAAAAAGTGCAAAATTTTTCGCCTTCAATTTTCAACCGAAATCGCATATCCAAGCCTTTGAAAATTTGGGCTTTAAAATAATAGACTGCAATGCTATATTGTTCTTAAACGTAAAACCTCGTGCAACAGTAGCCTCATTGCAAGTTCTGGATCAGTGCCGTAGCGGGGGGGTTTTTTTTTTTTTTTTTTTTGGGGGGTGCAATATGACAAAGGTCCGCTTATGATGTGAAGGTCCGCTTTCGTCATGTTGAAGGTCCGTTTTTGAAGTTAAAGTTGCGGTTTTTTGCTTAATTACGGCTTTGAAGGGTTGTGGTGAATGGTATATGAATGATTAAGCATTTGTTAACCCATGATACGCCTGGCGGTGTTATCTACTGTGGTCTCAAGCTGCGATGATTTTAATGTGTATCATGGCACCTGAACCCCCCCCCCCCCCCCCGCCCCCCCCCCCCCCCACCGCTTCAGAATTTGAAGACGACGGTCAACCGGGTGCAACCGGACGAGCGCGGCGAGCCGAAAAAAAATCGGTTGTTGGTACGCAAAAGGTACCGCTTCTGGCAAATCCACACCCCCCCCCCCACATAAATATTCCTTTTGGTAAAATTTCTTTTTGAGTAAAAATATGTCTATTACTATTTTTAACAGTGGATATGCCTACTGTTCAGGCTAATCATGAAAAATATTGTGCGAAAAACCTTCAGTTTTCTAAGAAATAAATGTGCCTTGCCCATGTTTATGTTAAAAAAAAACAATCTAATTCAACACATTTGCCCTTAAATGATACCCACATACAGACCTTTGTCAACATCCACAGACAAAAGGGTTGGCCCACTTTACATGCACGTAGCCATGGGTACGGAGGGAGTGCAAGCAGACCGGGGGTCTAAAAATGGACGAAAGAGTGGACATGCAATAAGGTCAAATTGAAAAAAAATGAAAAAGAAACACAGATGGCATTTTCCCCGGACCAACACTGGGGCCCTTCCCCGGACCCCGTCAGGCCTCTTTAAGCAGCTCCCTGAACTTCATGTCGTGATTTGGGTCGTTATACCCTCAGGTGCAAGCGTTACATCCAAAATAACTACCTTGGCGTGAGACTGATAATAATGTGTGGCACAAATTAATGCAGAAAGAAACTGAAATGTGGGCCAAAACTAAGTGGGTTCTGTGATTGTCTTGGTCTACTTGTGCAAAAGGGGGACTGCACATATAAAGCACAGATACAAATGAGGAAGAAAAGGATGAACATAATGGTGCATGTTGCAGAGAATTTGAGAATGCAAGCCATGGCGGAATCTTACAATGAGTCTTTTCACATTTATCTTTGCAGAAATAAAACGGGAAATTAAAACAGAATCGGTGGGTTAAGAAGCATGGGAACCTAGTCGGGTTTTGATCCTTTTCTTTTCCTATATCAAACCAAACAAAACCAAAATTAAATTGCAAACAGCACAAAGGCAACAACATTTAACTCACTAATTAGCTAGGCTGATTTAAATTGGCATTGAATTTTGTTGTGCAGAGTAAATAAGGCCATTTCAAATGCTAACAGTAAATTAATGTGAAACATACAAACAGCATGGGGTTTCTATAGCTTTCATAGTTTTATTTGGAAAACAGCCAAAACTGTAAAGGAAAATGCTAAACCAGCAGAGCTCCTATGTCACAGACAATTACAACTTACAAAACAGTGTATATCGGCAAAAATTAGTGCTGCTCTTTTGTTAATTTCAGTTGGTGGATTGTGCCTGACCCATAGCACCACCACAGCATCAAGGAGAAGGTAATATCCTGAGCACAAAATGCTAGTAGTTTCTAAAAATCATTAAATCACTAAAGTGCACAAAACAACAAACTTTGGCATTAAAAAAAATGACTACTCTGATTTAACGTCCAAAATTTTGGCTTTGTAAGCTTTATGTGCACTGAGTCGGTGTGGAATGCCCCCAACCCACAAAAGTCATTAAAATGCAGGAACAGAAATCGGTACAAAAAACCACCCCTACAAAAACTTCACTAAGTAGGCATACCTGTTTGCAAGAAACCCCTGCAATCTGGTCAATCTATCCGCGTTCGGAGAACAGCAAGACTTGTACGTTAGGCCCACTGATATAAAGTCTTCATTGTTTGTGATCCATTCAACACATAACCAGTGAAGAGGTCCAACTGAAAAGAAGGTTGGAATCCAAAGTGACTATCATTTTCAAACAAGGCCCGCAGCTAGAATTTCTTTCTCGGAGGGGTCGACTTTGCAAAAGTGGACCTTTTTCCCCAATGTTGACCTGTTTTTGCTATATGGGGCATGGCAAAGTAAACTGTTAAAACGCAAAATTTGCACCATGACACAAGCACTGTATAAACGTTCAGAAAAACCGTAGGTGCAATGATAGGGGAACAAGATCCTTTGGCAGTAATAGAAACTATATAACATACCTGTAAATCCTCCGGGGTGTTGCAATCAGTTGTGAAAGTTGCACATTTAGCGTAAAATTTGGGCATCGTTATGCACACATTCACAGACTAATATTGTCGACTTCAACTACCCTGTCGATAAGAAAGTCCCGTTTTCAAGCAGCACCGCAACGTAACGTAAAAATACCCGGGGGGGGGGGGGGGAGGGGCGGCCAGGATAGCGTCGTGTTTATATATAACCGAAAAATAATACTCTTATTACGGCACGCCTATTGTAGCTTGATTTATGTAAGATGGTACTCTTTAGCTTGAAAATAATCAAAAACAAAAAGAAGTTACTGAGATGCGTTCGTTTAAAAACACCAAATTGAGTAAAAACTGATAACTGTTTAATCTATGAACTGAGTTAGCCTACCATACAAACGTATTAATATCACCAGCTTATTTATGGAATTGCATTTGGTAATATGGTTTCTTAAATTTGGAAATGGGGTAGGTAGGATGTATTTTGGGGTGCATGGTGAAGAGGGTTTTGTGAAGAATTCCAGCTCCGTCTAAATTTTAATACAAATCCTGACCAATCGTCTACTAGAGGGGGATAGGTGAAAAAATTAGGATTTTAATGTTACTAACCATTGCTAATTTAGTAATCACCAAGATTTGTAACAGCCATTTTTATTACGTTACACGCAACTTTCTTATTCCTCTGAAAGTGGTCGCTGGGAGGGTACTCCCCTGCCACTCCCTCCCACCCTCTCCCTCGGTACTACGCCCTGATTGGGACAATATTCAGATTTGGAGGAATTTTTGATTCTGAAATTGGCCAGAACGACTTTAATGACATGATAAGCGAGTCTCCGTAACTGAAATGATGGCGGAACTGCGCCATCCTCCCGCCTGTTCGGCCCATGCCTTCCCCGGGGTGGATGTCAGGCAGGGTGCGAAAACAAAGCTGGGATGATAGCGGGTAACCCGAGAAGGGGGATGTTGCATAAAATCTTTGGGTGGACCATTGTCAGTTGTTAGAATGGGTGAAGAATTTTAATATAACCGTTAGGTATTTGCGAGAATTATCTTCCAAAACAAAACTTCCGATCAAAGATTTTAAAAACTACTCGAAAATAATGATTAAAAGAACACCATGTACAGAACGTTTGATATTGGCAAGGGTGTAGCCAGGGCCAAGGCTTGCAGATTTTTTTAAAGAAATTGACCTTTCCCCAAACATTGTTTTGCAGAAAAAATATGGCTTCCCGTATGTTCATGTTGAGAATAGAGCTCTTTTCAAATACAGATGTTTCCATAAAAACTGGACAGAGCTCGTCGCGTGACAGCACCTTTGTCACGGGTATAAACGAAGTCCGTATAGTGTATTTTTTTAAAGTACATGGAAAGTATCAGGCCTAAACTTTGAAAGAAAAAGCTTGAAAACAAACTTCAAACAAAAGACAACTCGCATATAACGATCATTTTTGTTGGTTATCCCTTGCAAACGTTGCATTTATTAGTTAACTAAAATAACCTCATAAGACATTTAGCAGACAGCACAACTGTGGATTGGGCGTCAGGAGGATCCGTCAGTTTTATCTCTTTTTTAATCCCGTTGACGGGACAAAACCGGATTGAGGAAAAACCTTTGGTTTTAACTAACTAACTAACTAACCGTAAATGGTTAAATAAAATATTAATGTAGTGAACCGGTACCATCCAAAAGTCGGGAGAACAACGATTCAAAGAAACCAGTTTAAGACACTGTCTTTTATAAATTGACATCCTGTTCAACTCATGTTTCTTTTATTCCCTCCACTTGGAAAAGATATGCCCTCTTTCCTAACTTTATTGGTCTCTATTACTTTTTTATTTCCTTAAACATAACTGAAAAATCCGGGAATTGCTAGCAAAACCGGTAAGTCCTCCCCCAGAAAAATGGGAGAGTGTTGGCATCTCTGATTTACAACAACCCATTACACACACATAATTAGAGTGCCCAACAACGAGTGGTTCCAAAATTAAGAATATGACCCTGCCAAAAATGGTTTATCCAGCTGCTTAAAAATGCTTTTCTTAGACTTATTTGCCTCACATATCTATTGCTCCAGACCTTTTCCTTGGGGAGTCAAGTATATTTTTCTTGTCATAAAACTTCCAGCTGAAACTGTGCCTTGCCGTTTTCCACTCGCAGATAACCTATAGTTTTATGGCACACAGAAAACCAACCAACCATATTTAGTAAGAAATCAGTACACAGGTCCGTTTTTTCTTTCCTGGATATAACTCTTAGATTAGATCAAATGGTTTTTTTTGTATGATAAATCATCAACATGCGTTCAATTTTTGGAAAACTACTCAAAACAATTGCACAATGACAAAATTTTGAAAACTGGGTATACGTATTTATTGTAATAAAATCCTTAGACATGGGTAATAGCTTTTTTCTGCCTCCAAAAAATGGAGGCACGTGTGTCTGGTACATATTATCTTATTATTGGGGTAATATTTTACGGTATTACAAGACTCTCGCTTCCTGTTTAAGTAAATCTAAAAAAAACAACCCTATAAATCCGATGATGAGTGTAATGAGATAATTAGTTTGGGTCCCAGGACCATAACCCCCCCTACCCATGCATGTTCGGGTAAAAATAAACTTAAACCACCCGGAACCACAAGACTATTTTGTACTTATTTACAATAAATGTTAAAACAGATAACAACATCTGCCATATTTCTTCTAATATGTAATAATTTGGATCTTGATAGGGGACAAATAACTAAATTAGTAATTCATTTGTGCAAGCGGAGGTTACGAAATGGCATTTTGACAAAAATAAATGTCATTTTCCGCCCATCAAAATTTGAAAGCTCTTTTTTTTATTTTCAACAATTAAAGTTCAACTTTCGTGTTTTTTTTATTTGCATTTTAACAAAAGAAAGAAACAGAAAAAAAAAAAAAGTTACCTGTTCCAGTAGCCCCCTCGCATTTTGAATTTGGAGCCATTTTACCTCTTTTGTTAATTTGATTTACTGAGAAAATTTGCACTTTTTCGACTAAGTTGCCTCAGAGATAGAAACGTTCATTAAAAAAAATTGTAAATAGATCCCAACGATAATTCTTTTATAAACTCAAAACAATAACTTGACATAAAAGTAGAATTTGCAAAACTGTTTGACGTGCCATCTGATTGATTTGAGGCTATTGTCTGGGGAAAAATCCTTTAAAAAATCAAAAGCGCATTTTAGATTTTTGGAATACTGGAAACAACACCATGATTTTGTTGGCCTTAATGACTCTTTTAGTGGTGTAGTTTAACAAAATATCTGCCCTCTCTAACTTGGATCAATGCACTCTATACGTTAAAAAACACAAGCGATCTTAACAAATTGTGCACATAAATGAGGATGTCATAGCTAAGTCCATCGCTGATAAAACAAATTCAACGGTTAGCAGAACACTTAAGCCTAAACTGTTTTTTTTTTTTTTTTTTTGCTTTTTACCTTGCTTCGTATAAAACCGAAAAAAATTCACACATTTCTATATCCCTTTTAAAAACAAAGCAATTGCCTACGTTTTGTTTTGTCTATAAAATTAATATTTTCATAAAAAAAGGTATTTTATCATTTGAGTAATTATAATGGATTATTTTTACCATTTTATAAATGTGTCAAAAATATGCAAAAAAAAATATTAAGCTTCATTGTGTACTAATTGAATAGAATTGTTGTCATAATACTGTTTGCAAATTGCTCCATAAAAATAATTTATGTCATGGTAAAGATTAAAATTATAATTTTAAAAAAAAACTTTTCCTCCTACGTTTTTCTGCCAAAACAATCATTTTTTTTTCTAATTGACACGTGGCAAACTAAATTAAGCTGTTTTTTGTACTAATTGCGGTCAGAGCGTTTGACCTTTGAAATTATGATCGTCTCAAACCAAATAAATCCATTTTTTGAGTTTGAAAAGTAAAGCAGAATGTAAGCCAATTTACGTTAGATTTTATGTGAACCCCTCGCATTATCATGTTCGAGAATTTTGTTCTGATGGGGGGAATTATGTAGCTGGTGTCCCACTCCAGCGTCCTAGCGTACCCTATTTTATCCTACTCATTTCCTTCCTTTTATAATTGATATTATAGTGAGTATACTATAAATTTATTCGAATAATAACAAAAGTTAGAAGCGTCCAAAGAGGTTGAAATGGTCCCGAGGTTCTAATCGTCTTTTTGATCTTTTGCCGATATGCTCTGGCGAATTGCTTTGGGTCGCAGCGGTTTGGGTCCTTGTTATGAATACAATGCTCCGTGAATTGGCTGAAGCCGATGAATGGCTTTTTTTATTGCATATGACCTCATCGAATTACCGGCGTGATTTTTAGAAACGTTTTCTTCAGTGATTTTGTACAGTATTCTCTTAAATGTGCAACTTTTTGAAATTGACACACCTCGATGATAAATTGGTTTTTTTTTTTATTGGTTATATTATTCGTGTCAACAATCAGTGTTTCCTAGTGAATTTCCCTAAACAGTCTTTTTTCGTGCTTGTGGTTATGGTCCCTTCAACTTTTTCATTTTCATTAAAAAAAAATCCTGTTTTCTCCCCTGCTTGCTGCACTCCTTGAAAGCAGCATTGTTTTAATCATATTATCAAAAAGTACACAGCCACATTTCCATCCCATACAATCAGCAAATTAAAACAACTTCCTCACGCCATCAAACACTTTTTAAGAAGGTGGCATTTTTTGCAACTCTTGTGTAACAGTAATTGTTCTTAGACTATAGGTTGAATGGTAATGCTCAAAATTGTGAATTCATCATAAAATGACCCTCCCTCGGGTCCACGGTGATGAACACTAAGCGACTGAAATTTTACACTAGACTCTCAAGCCCATATCCATCCGTGGACCCTCCGAATCTGTAAGGAAAAAGTCTCAAATCTCCCCCGAAGTCGGGGGAAGTACTCCGCCCACAAACATGTCAAAACAACAGGGTTCTGTATACACCTCGCACTGTCCTCTCGACGTTCCGTATGTGCGTAAGAGACCCTTAGCCAGACCAATCAGTGCGACTGCTTATTTTTTTCGCAGGATTTAAATCGGGCCGGAACTGAGCGGCTGTTGACAACCTTCTTTGGGTTGTCCGCACTCGCACATTGTTGTTTTGGGAGGCTCAGGCAGGTGTTTCGCCTCTCAAGTAACGTCTCGGGTTGATGTTTTATTTGACTTTAGGATGAATCATTTTTAGTCAACTCTAATCAAATATAAGTAGTGTGATGTATTATTATTTTATCAGTTCAATATCCGGAGTATTGCTCATATTACTATACGGTCCAAAATTCCTTTTTATTTTGATAGTTTGTGCCTTCACTATTGAATAAGATCTCTCCATTTAATTTTATTTGCATTTATAACCTCCTGCGCCTCATCATCGTTAATGAAGCTTGAGAAGACAATATACCTGCCTGCGTATCGCAAATCCTTAGATATCTAATTACTAAACAGATCTGTCCTGTGCTGTCTGTCCGCTATTTTCAGTACTTTGACATATGGCTAATAAGGGGGGATTCCATTCACATAGGAAATGAATATGGTGGTAGGTGTTTCTTTCCGTGCTTCCAATCCCCCCCCAGGGCATTCTGTGACAGAAAAAAGATATGGGCCTTTGGGTAAGATATATCCAAAAATACCAAAATAAGGGTTTCCGGTGACAAATATGAAATTTTTTTGGCAAAGTTTCTAAAAAAAGAGTCTTGGTTGGTGTTTTTTTTTTCCCCCAAAATAGGGGTCGGTGACAGTGGTAAAATTACACAAATCTGGGACATTGTGGGGTGAAATTAAAAAATGTGGGGTGTTTTGTGGACAACGCTACTGAAAAAATATAGCAATGAGGTAGGGAGAGAACAGTCTGACGTTTGTTATATAGGTTTTAAAGCGAAGTGACCCAAATGTCAAAGTCATCTAAGGTCAATTTTACTGTAGAACTAACTGCCCTGGGCACATGACAAGTCTGTGGTCCAAAGTCACACACATCGAAGAGTCACACAGGTGGAGATGCACTAGTGGGTACCTATTTTCGGTAAAGTTACACTTAGAAATGGCCTGACACCGCTGGAGGGGGAGGTGAGAAAGTTCCCCCTGAGGCGACGGTTTGTACCAGGCGCAGCGGGCGGACCAAGCCATTAATCCTGCTACACAAGCTAAAGGAAGGATGGTTAGGAGGATTTAGAACGGTAAAGTAGTTCCAGTATACAGGAGTTCTTGGGTCGGGACTTTGAAAGTGTTAACCTTTGGGAAAGAAATCCGTTCACATATTTTCCCGTTAAAGGTCCATCTAAACGACCCGCGGTAACTTTTTGAACTCATGATACCAACAAGCAACTATTTCCGAATTTTCTTCCCAAATCTGTAACCTTTAATCGAAAAATCAGAAATTGGAATTGGACCGTCCTTGCGCCATTCCCCTTTTTGGATCGGGTGTCGAAACAACCAATGGCTTCCCGCTTGGTCTGTTTCTTGTCCCCCTCTCCCCCACTTCACCCCTATCAAAATTGAGATTTATATAATCATAATAAAAAACGAAAAAAAGAAAACAATGTCAGAACATTAAAGAGCTTCTTAGGACGCCGATCTCTGTACTACTGAGTATAATAATAGTGTGCCAAAGTTTCAGGAGCAACATATCTCTTTCCTCCCATTCTTTGCATTGCAGCGTATGGTTAACTAATGTTTTTTGATTAGGGAGAGATCAGGGAGGGAGGCGTTGATTAAAAACTCTCCTTTTTTACCTTTGTGAACATCTCATCCCCAAAAGTGGAGGTTTTCTCTAGTCAGAAATTTCTATAAAGTATGGATCTTTTTTAGTTAAAAAAATAGCAGAAAGGTGGACCCCCACCCCTGCGTAGGGCCTGTGGTTTGTGGTACAGGAGGGCCAGGCTTTCCCTCTTTTTGGTCAGAATGCCTCCCGTCCCGTCCCAACGGTAGGACGTTGTTATAGTATGATTTATAGTAAATTATTCATTTTTAAACCAGCAGCCTATTCGCTGCAACTGCTTGGGAATAATTTCGTTATTTTGGATTATTGATTCCATTTGTTATTTTTGTTTTTAAAATAGTAAAAAAAAATGAAAGAAATACAAAATAAAAAGCAAAACTTATAGAACCATCATGTTCACACAAAGTGATTGAAGGTCAAATGGCAATGAAATCAAAGAAAATCGTTTATATGTGGATTGTGAACATTTACTTTTTAGGAAAATACAGTTGATAATTTCAACTAGCTGACCCCTTTGAACATACAATTTTTAATTACCTGTTCACAAGGATGGTTTAGTACCGGGTCCGTTGGATGGACACCTACGCTGTACATTGAAATTGATATGAATTGGGGAAGATTTCGTCAACAGCAAATGTATAGCGCTGGAAATAATTATGTTTTCTGTAAGAATGGACACCACTGGGCTTTGGTAAAAATAAATGCGAGAGCTTGTGATTGTGTGGCACCTAGTAATGCATGATAGGAGTATGCCCTATTTATTTTCAAATGATCAGCCCATCCTCAATAGGAAAATACTACAACCAACCAACCAGTGGCGTAACCATAGACCTTTGCAAATGGTGTGGGGGGGGTGGGGGCTGAAGGAGTGCCAGCTTTTTTTGAGGGGGCAAATTTGGTTCCTTTCCCATAGACACTGTACAAAAGTCAGTTCATGTGGGGGGGCTGGAGGGACAAGGGTTATGTGGGGGGCTTGCTCCCCCTGCTGCCCGCCCCCACCCCCCCCCCCTGGTTAGCCATACACACCCAACAAACAAACAAAAAACGAGGAATAAATCCACAAGGAACAATTTCTGATTTCTTAGCTTCTCTTCTTCTTTCTCCTTCCTCCCGTCTTTTATTTTATTGCTATTTTGTTTATTTTTCCATACTTTGGGCACTCTGATAAGGATCTGCGGGTCGCGTAATCGATAACTAATACCTATGTCGCGTGCCATTTAAACCACCTGTTGTGTTGTATCTGGTCCCCGGAGTAGCATTCCATAACCGTTGTTCGCAAGGCAATGCAGTCAAGTAACTTGTAAATCGATACTGCTGGAGACAGATTTCCCACACTCGGACGTCTCGGCCGGGCTACCCTTCAAAACTACCTAGTGTTATTCCCAGAGCCCGTGCAATTGGAAAGTTGGTTGGCAGGGCTGCCGGGGTGGTATTAAGCTGAAAAGTCATCCAGTTTTTAGTTTATAGCCCCGATTCCTGGCTTATCTTTTAACCAAGTGCGCTCTAAACCAGGACAGAGCCGAGACTGGGTACAGTCTACATAAACGAAGGGGTGTTGCTATCATCAGAATCAAGGATCCCTGATTATAATTTGAAAAGCCAAGTGCTGGAAACAATCCTTTCTGCCCCAGTCATCCTACCACACGAAAAGGGTGTATTACTTGACTTGTGCGAACTAACAGAAAAAACTGAATTTATGGTTAAATTTAAAATTTATGATTAGTACAATCAACCCTTTTTCAATTTTTGACTACCGAACCCTTTTTGCAATGACTAAATCGACCCCTGTTTAATTCTGACTAGCGAACCACCTTTTCCTTAATTTAGGGACTTAAGCGAACTTTTTTTTAATGAGTATGACGTTGACCTAGCAAAACCTATAGACTAGGCATTTTTGCCCCCTATTCTGGTACTTAACACCTGATGCCATGTTTAGGCTAGTCAAACACTGATGCTGCAGAGTATTATTGGATCTTCCTCGAGTCACAAACGTGGCTAAGTGCGATAAGCCATTGGCCGAAGCCGTTAAATTAACGATCGGCCGTTGACTAAATGTGATGCGATCTCTTTAAAGCTTCGGCCACTGGATATCGCACTTCAGCCTACGTTGCTGCCTCGAGGAGGATCAATAAACTACATGGTAGCATCAGTACATACTAGCCTAACATGCATCCGGGTTAATTGTCCCAGCCTAGGCTGGGGTCAAAAATGCCTAGTCTAAAGGTTTGCTAGTCACGTTCATTAATCATTAAAAAAAGTTGCTAGTCATAAATTAAAAGAGGGGTTCGCCTAGTCCTAAATTAAAACGGGGTTCGCTAGTCCATTGAAAAGGGTTCGTTAGTCAAAAATTGAAAAGGTTGAACTACTCATAAATTTTAATGTACATAATTCATTGTTTTTTCTGTTAGGTTCGCACAAGTCAAGTCAGACACCCTTTTCGTTGGTAGGGAATGGAACGGGCAAGATGGTGTTTCCAGCATGCCTTTAATATCATCGGGATCCTTGATTTCTGATAGCAAACCCCTTCTTTTAATGTAACTGTACCCCAGTCTCGCTCTGTCTCTGGGGTTTTGAGTGCGCACTTGGTTAAAAGATAATGCCAGACTCGGGGCTAAACTAAAAACTAGATGACTTTTCAGCTAACCACCCCCGGACAGCCCTGCCAACCACTGTCCAAATTGCACAGGCTCCTGGAATGAACACTAGGTAAGTGAGTAGCCCTCCGAGACTTTCGAATCTGTAGGGAAACTGTCCTCCAGCAGTATTGATTCACAAGTAACGTGACGGCATTACTTGCGCACATCACGGTTAATTTTGAATGCTAATCCGGGACCACAGATACGAACACAACAGGTGGTATCAATGTCACGCGACATAGGGGGGGGGGGGGGGGGGGGGGGGGTTAAGGTATCGATACGCGACCGCAGCTCCTTATCAGAGTGGGCCCAATTCTGGACAATAAACAATAGCACTAAATAAAAGACGGGGAAGGGGAAGCTAAAATCAGAACTTGTCCTTGTGAGTTCCTTCCTCGTTTTTTGTTTGTTTGTTGTGTAGTGGCCGTAACCAGCGGGGGGGGGGGGGGGGGGCTGCAGGGGGGCTCAAGCCCCCCACTCAGAACCCTTGTCCCCCTTCAGCCCCCCCACACTGAACTGACTTTTTGTACAGTGCCTATGGAAAAGGACCCCAATTCCCTCCCCCACCCCCAAAAAAGCCTTGGCACTCCTTCCAGCCCCCCCCCCCCTTGGCAAAGAGGTCTGGTTACCCACTGGTTGGTTGTTTTGTAGTATTTTCCTTATTGAGGAGGGGCTGATCATTCTGAAACTAAATAGGGCCTACTCCCAGGCATACTGCAGTGCCACACAATCACACTCTCCATTTATTTTACCACAGCCCAGTGGTGTCCATTCTTACAGAAAACTGAATTTATTCCCCAGCGCTATACAGCTGTCCTGACGAATCTTCCCCATTCATCTCAATTTCAATGTTACAGCTAGCGTGTCCATCCAACTGAACCGTCATCCTTGTGAACAGTAATTAAGGATAATTGGTAATGTTCAATGGGTCAGCTAGTAAATTATCCACTTGTATTTTCTAAAAAGTAAAGGTCACTCCCATATAACCCGATTTTTCTTTTGATTTCCATGCCACTTTGCCTCCCTATCACTTTTATGTGAACATGATGGTTCTATACGTTTTGCTTTTATTTTGGATTTCTTGTTCATTTTACTATTTAAAAATAACA
>JAMKCH010036239.1:0-34100 GCA_023653785.1 Ophioderma brevispina
ATCTATAGGGTGTTAGGTCCCGAAAAAGTAAGGTTTAGATGCCATACATAATATGTGTGCTTGTACTAGAATGTGAAATTCTTTTGTTCATGTGTTGATGAATAAAAGGTATTCTAATCTAATATTTCATTATCAACTACACACATCACATATGGTATCTAAACTTCACTGCTGTATCAGCATGGAGACCTATTGTTGCCACTTACCACATTGAATTTGATCTGGTCCGATACTTGATTTTGTCCGTGTCCCGGTGTACTTTGATGAGCTTTTACTATCTGCTCATAATTCCTGTAAGACAAAATACAACCACATTACTGTGGCTTCTAATCAAGAAAGTGTAAAGGGGAACAGGTAGCTACTTCAAGTCCATCTTGGATTGTCGCACTTGGAAGAGATTTGGTGCATGTCTGGACTTTTTGTGAGAATATTTGGTAACTTTGGATTTCATCATGTACCACCCACTTACAGTAGTGTGGTTATTGCCCAGAGGGTGTTTTGAACCAATCCCATAATGCATTGCAATGCGTCTATACTGTACTGTACTAAACACGTCAGTACTAGAGATAAGTGTCCAAGAAGTCTAATCACAAGACATTTCATTTTTTGTCTTAAGAATAGGATTTTTGTGGGATCACAATACCTTATTGAGGTGAAATTTCCCAAACTAGTGCATTGTGGGATGGAATCCATACACCCGGTTACTTGCCTCATCCCCATACAGCAGCTGTGTGTGCAGGGTCTCAATCAGTGCCTTAAAAACTGACTTTTCATCACAGCAGTTGTGAATTGCTAAGCAGGAAAATTAGAGGTTATCAATTTTGCCAGTAAAAATTAACAGCTAAATCCTCTCTGTATACATGACAAAGATGTCTGCCAACTATGACATCCACATTAACTTCTTTGACTTCTCCTTTACTTTTTTGAATCTTCATGTAAACAGCCGTAACTTTTTTTCACAAATATATGGAGTCATAATAAATATTGACTAAACTTGAAAAAATAATTTTTGGAAGTATTGGATGTATTATGGTGAAAAATATAACAAATGATGCCTTAAAACCATTCGGCCAGGAGGGGTAAAGCCTGAGACTGAGCGAAGCAATTGCAAGGGGTCTTTTTGCAAATAGGCAACTTCTGTGCCAGCATAATTGTGTCAAGCAAATATGTGTCACCATCAAGGGGAACTGTACAGAATAAATATTTGCGTGTGCAAACATCTGTCAACCAAACCCTTTTTTAAACGCAATGAGAATGCTCAATGGTTATAGAACACATGGTTGCCATACTGTATAGTATCACATTTGGTGCACCGCAATACATACACACAGCATCTTCACTATATAATTTCATCAATGTCATCTTTGTATTCCAACACAGATGCACAGACTACACACACACAGACATTATCACAATACCTCTGGCTATTTATTTTACTGAGAGGTAACTAGGAAATTGTTACTTTGAAGTCTGGGGACAGCACCCCAGTGGAGGCTCAAGGAGTGCACCTGTAGCTCTTGGGGTTTTAACAACACTTTTCAACTGTTACAGGACCAAGAACTTTTTTGGCCTTAAATACTTTCAACACCTTTCCTAAAAGAAACATTTATTTTTGGTAAGTTTTTCACCCCTCCAAAAAAAAAAAAAAAACACATTCATATGGTCAAATTGATGGCAAAAAAGTTGCACACCTGATTCTGATTAAAAAATGTACCGTCTTTGAAGTTAATGTGATTAACTGACTTACGCTTTCATAATCTTGAGAGCCATGACTTCTTTCCTGAGAGCATCTAACTCATCCTCTTGTTTTTTCTTTTGTTGCACTAAGTATTGAATGTAATCAATTGCTGTGGACAAACCATACATACGACAATAATGCACATCATTAAAGAGAATATCATGAGATGGCTTAAAGTCTAAAAGGATGACTCAGAGATTTTGAAATACAATGTTTTTGTGTATCAACCCTAACCCGTTACCGGGGCTTTCCCCCCAAACGGCAGAGAGTCAATGAGAATCAATCTATTTGTGTCTCTTGAAGTACGAGAGTCAATCAGAGTCATTTTTTGACTTTCAGCGACTCTCGGACATTTTTCCCCGCAGAGGAATAACTTGCGGAAAAGCGTTCACAGCCGAAAGTCAACAGAAATCCTTGGGTGTTCTGCCGGCAAAACGTCCGAAAGTCAACCAGAATCACATGGTTGTTCTGCCGGTATAACGGCCAAAAATCAATGAGAAATTGAGAATCATTTAATTTCCAACGTCTTTCTGCTAGGAAAGCGTCCAAGAATCAATGATCGGAATGTACGCTCCACTTCCGGGTGTGCAATTTTGACCTTGGACACATCTGCTCCATTGAGGGCCCGACATAGCCCACAGTGGGGGGGGGGGGGAACCCTGTGGGACGTCGGGTAGGCAGCGCATAGTGGGATACAACATGGCGACGTAAATTCATGTTTACGTGCGTAGACGTCTCAAAGTCAATGAAAATCATTTGGTTTTCAACTTCTCCTGTGGGGAAGATGGCCAAAAATCAATGAGAAATTGAGAATCATTTAATTTCCAACGTCTTTCTGCTAGGAAAGCGTCCAAGAATCAATGATCGGAATGTACGCTCCACTTCCGGTTGCAAATTTTTGTACCTTGACACAATACCCCCTGAATTTGGAGGGCCCGACATAGCCCACAGTGGGGGGGGGGGGGAACCCTGTGGGACGTCGGGTAGGCAGCGCATAGTGGGATATCAACTGGCAACGGAAATTCATGTTTACGTGCGTAGACGTCTCAAAGTCAATGAAAATCATTTGGTTTTCAACTTCTCCTGTGGGGAAGATGGCCAAAAATCAATGAGAATCAATTGGTTGCTAACTTCTCCTGCGGGGAAGACAGCCGAGAATCAACCAGAATCAATGGGGGTTTTACGGGAAGACGTCAAAGAATCAATGAGAATCATTTCGTAAAATAAAAGTAGTTTTTGACGTCCGAGGGTCAATGAGAATCAATTGCACCCCTTGGATTGATTCCATTGAACTCTCGGTCGGGTTAGGGTTAATTGCAAATAGTCAATTACAACTAAAGAAGTCACCTAAATGCTCAATTCTAAAGTTTGAGATGAATCAGAGTTTCCATTTTGATGCATTAAGCATTTATGTACAGTACCATAGGATGCTGTGTATAAAAAGTTACGGATCAGGGATTTTATAACAAAGTTGTGATTTTCTATGAAAGACAACGATTTGAGCTTAGAAGCTATTTCACACAGTGATTAGTGTGTTGACAAGTATTTATGTTAGGCAAAAAAAATAAAATTGTTGAAAAATTGGGGACCCCATCCTCAGGAAGTCTCCGAGTCAGCCTTCAAAGCAACCATGAAATGAGATATCAATCTCAAATGATAGGCCTATGTTGTATCTGACATATAAAACTGACAATTAACCAAATATATCAATTTACAGTTTGAGTTGGGAGTTACCGTTCCATTTTCTATCCGTGTACACGAACACGATCCTAGTCTACACTAAGTCCTATCTACGCTGTAATCATGGGGCATCATTGGAAGCAGTGTGTTACACCGAATGATCCCTAGGCGCTAAATAAGACAGAATAATCTAAAAGGACATTCAATCAATCAATCAATCACTAGTAGACTTACATCTCTGCAGGACTGTAGCCTTGCTGAGTTTTTTCTGTGAATCCCATGACGTCTGCTTGCTGGCAAGTAGGAAACATCAACGGTAGGTCTTCATAGCCTTTCTGATAATTACAAGAATCATCACACTCTACAAGTTAGAATCATTCCGTTTAATGGCTATCCAGGACCTAAAAGACACTCTGCCATCAGACCATGCGGTGGCGGCCAAGCCGCATTCATTATAGCAACTCACCTAATATGTCCATAAGAAATTGCAGCAATACCGAGTGCAAACTCCACAACACCAAAAATTTGGTGCTTTGAGTGGTCAGTCATGGGTGTTTCCCATGACCCCACAAACGACCTCATCCTCGTTCGTTATTCACAAAAAAAATTCCCCTTCCAGTGGAGTTGATCTTTAACTCCCAACGGTTTTTTAAGTAAGAAAATATTTCCCTGATAAATGTATAAAAAATCAGAATTTTTTCGTCCAAGATTTCGCTTTTACGTGTTCAACCAATGGCGAGTCTGAAATTTGGATTTCTTGGCTGCCCCCCCTGCATCAGACATAAAAAATACTCTAATGGTAATATTACACCTGGCACCAAAGTATCTCGACATGTTTTTCGATCAGTATTTGTGTCCAAGTCAGACCATTTTGAACGTTTTCGAATTATACATTTTGTTGCCTAGGTGTTGCTCAGCATTTAACACCTCCCTGTAAAAACGCAAATGGCTGAGATAGAGCGGCCCAAAAAAGAACGCAAACCCCCCAAATCAAAAGTTGCAGTTTTTTTATTTTTCAATGGTCGCTGTGTGGTACAATGCAATAATACGTGTGTAATTGATTTTACACAAAGAATGTTTCCGACTGAATGAGCGAGAAAGCCCCGTGCAATATTGATGTTGGTACACGTGTTCGTGTCCCAGTACACTACAATGCCCATTGGAAACCCCAGAAACGGCAACTTTTGGTTTTGGGGGTTTTGTGTCTTTCGGACGTTCTATCTCGGCATTTCTGCACCTTTTTACAAGCCAGGTATTAAATTAAAGAGCAAAACCTAGACAATCAAATGTAAATTTCGAACACTTTCAAAATGGTCTGACCTCTTGACCCAATATTGATCGAAAATCATGCAGAGATACTTTTTGTTCCCAGTGTATATAAACAGACATGCCCAACTTTGAAGTGTCCTTTTCATGCCCAACTATAAAGTGGTATACTTCTCATTAATAATGAATAATAAAAGCCCAAAATCAGTATTTTTGTACCTTCAAATCTCGTTCACAAATAGTCCCTGAAGTCAAATAAACAATTGGAGACAATTTAAAATCATCGGGCACTAAAGCATGCCCAACTATGTTCTATTCATCATTGAAGAACTGCATTTCTGCCACCTCCTTTCCCATCATCAGTACGTTAACCTTAAAAAAAATACAGCATTCACCGAAGGGAAATTTACAAAACTTTGACATGTATTTTCTTTGGCATTTGATGGTATTTTTGTTTGTGGAATGAGGGATTTCAAATCCAGAGATGTCCACCTATTAGTGGGGCTCAGTGGCAACATCCCTGTGGGGTCAGGAGAAGGCCCAACCCTCCAAAAGCCCTCACTGGTTTTATTATCTTAAAGACCACGTTGCACTGAAGCTTTTCCCATTTTAAGAATGGAAACTAGAACTTTATCCCTATGGGATTTTTAAAGAAATGTATGACATGAAAAGGTTTGAATGTAAAAGAGTAACTTTTACACAACTGTACAGTAATAATGGAAGCTGCCCTTTATTCCTGTGCTATTTTAAAATTTCGCACACAATACTGAAACAGAAGCCGTGGGAAGAATATATCATGTGACTTCAGCCATCTGTTACAATCCTCAATCCTTGCAAACTTCGGTGAGGAACACAAGGCTATGAGCAAAGTTCAACGGCTTTGTGGCAAAACATAGCGTATTAATTAAACAGGGCCAGCTTCCTAAATTGTCTACTGCTACAGAAATTAAGCTTTTTGTTTGGTTTTGGTCTTCCTGTACAATTCCAGTGCTGCTCCAATGGTCACCTCAGAGGGTGCTTTGAATCAATTCCCATAATGCAATTGCAATGTGTGCTGTCCTGTACTGTACTGTACCTAGTCAAGTACTTAAGGATAAGATAAAAATCCCTAAGTACTAATGCTTTTGTAGGTTAAAATGATCATAAAAGTCAGGATTTACTAAGAGTTAATAATAGAAACTTTGTGGGATCATATGACCCTATTGAGGTAAAATTTCCCCAAACTGGTGCATTGTGGGATTGACTCAATACACCCTCTGGGTCAACCACAACCACTATCAAGAACCCTTAAGGTCCGTTCAGACTTCCACTGCACTGCATTGCTGTGCAGTAAATTTACTGCAATGTTCCGTCACTTCCGCTGCACTCCTAATCAATTTACTGCAGGTCAACCCAGGTCACGGGTTGCAGTACGTTGCATTAAACTTGCGATGCATTGCAGGAAAATTGGCATACTGCACCACTGACTGCACCCCACTGCATCTTGCTGCATCGCCAGTTAAAATAATTTTAACTTCGTTGCAGTACTGCATTGCGTTGCAATACTGCAAGTGATTGCAGTGTCGATTTTGGTAGGCTGTATTGCAGCACTGCACTGCAATGCAGTGAAGTATGAACGGACCTTCAGTATCAGAACTCATCAAGTTAAGCCATCATCGTGTTGAGCTGGTAGAGTGGCCCCCGGTTCTACACCCAGTCATTCAGCCAACTGGAAAGAATGAAGGCAGAGGGCGACACATTACCTTAATTGCATCTCTCCTCTCCTGGACGACACATTACCTTAATTGCATCTCTCCTCTTCTGTTCAGCAGCTGTGTGTGCACTACGTCTCCTATCCTTATAACTCTTGTAGGCCTCCGAATCATCATCGTCATCTACAGAGGTAAAATGCAAGTATACGATTGCAATTATTGTTAATCTACAGCAAAAGGTCTACAAACTTCTATTGGTTCAATATGGTTAAGACAGAGAAATAAACTACCATGCTGGAAAAGTCTGACCAACCATCGGCTGGAAGTTACTGGAACAACATTAAGATGGTGCATCAACTGGCATATCTGTCCCCAAGAACTTTTATCACCCAATATAAAGTCATACGGCCCTCAGCGAGCACTAGATGTGTGCATACAAAGCTTCATAATTGACAGTGCTTACGTCACCCCACCGTACTCAGTGTTTTCCGTCTTTAGTTTTAGCATGCATGAAATGTAAACCTGAGTGGGGGTTCTTATTGGTTAGCCCAACGCTGTTGTGACATCTACAATGCTAAGGGGATTATTGTCTCCCTGGTGTACAGAATAGGCCAGCCCAAACACTCGCTATCCAGTAAATGTGCGTAGTGTGATATGTGAAATGTGTGACATTCAAACTGTAGGTTACATTCATTTACCACTGCGAAAAAGGAAATGTTGGATTTCACTTTGTTCTGGACACCAGGATTTGGGATTCTTATTTGTGAGAGCATGTGTTGGGTAAGTGGAAAGTGCAGGGACTTGTGTCATTAATTGTTATATCGTGAGTTAAGTCCCATGGTCATCTGAGAAGTTATTGCCCAACCAGGCATGTGTCGGCAGTCAGGTTTTCCCATGGTTCTCTGGGAAGTTGTTACCCGAGCAGCATGTGTCGGCAGTTGGGTTCCCATGGTCCTCTGAAATGTGTGACCAGCCAGAACATGTTGGACAGTGGGTACTCTGAGAAGTGTGCCCAACCAGAGGTGTCCGGAAGTCAGGTTTTTCTTGTTTTCTAAGAAGAATAAGTTAAATTCAATTGTTGGGATACAGAGATTTCAGAGAGAAAACTTGACCAGCTGCCATGTGTAGGCAGTCGTTGTCTGCCCATCGTTGTCTGTCTGTTTTTGCATATGAGAGTTGCAGATTATTGTTACTATAACCAAGTCCCAGAATAGGCAAAGTAATACTTAGTTAAGACCGCTACGTTTGAGCATGTATGGCCACAACGGATAAAGTGCAGACTTGTGATCATAAGACCATTGTAAATCGTGAGTTCAAGCACCTGCTATAGTCAAGTTGTGTTCCTGGCAAGATACTTAATCTCCATACCTCATGACCCAAGCGAAATCTGGGAGATGTTACAGCTGTATGGGGACTATTCAATCTTAGTTGCTGAGGGGATGGGGCATTTGGCTAAGCTGCCGGGCCTAGGTGAAGCAAAACGGAGTGTGACAATTTCCTCTGAAGGCCGTGTCACAACAATAGGCAACAAAGCTTTGTATACTTCTGTACTTGGACCTAACAAGTCTCTTAGACCACAAATACCACACAACTGTAATATTGTGGTATATTGTGGTAGATGATAGTTACAGAAACTAAAATATTTGGTTGTCGTTTGTGGTTATTGTGATCTTATCATTGACATATAAAGGGTGGACATTTCACGTACATCCCGCACACGACCCGCGCCATGTAAGCCCTATAACACCAAGGTTCCCTGGGCCCGCATTTTCTCTTGGCAGCCCTGTACATTGTGGCCTATGGTGCACGTTGTTGTTTATTACTGTGGTGTATGATGAGTTAACTCAATTGGTATAGTTAGATTGTTTGAAAACCGTATTGTTTTCTTAAACTCCGCTTTTGGAAAATTCTCTTTTTTCATATTGTCGATATTACCTATTGCATCATCTTTGGTGACACAAGATGACCCCAAAAACTAACATACACAAATTTTATTCAGGCGGACCCTACCGGTGGTGACGTAATACCACTGACGTCACCGGCGGGATCAAAGTTAATCTCGTCCTCTTTCCCGCAACCCCATAGCCTCACCTCTCGGGCGGACAAAACCAGTGGGGCGGGTGGGAAGGGATCGACAGTGGAAAAAAGGAGATTTCCAAATAACGGGAGTTAAGAAAACAATACGGTTTTCAAACAAAAATCCCTCATATTGGAAATCTCCTTTTCCAATGTCGATAATAACATATTGCATCGACATTGAAAAACCCTTTTTCCCAGACTTAGCACCGACCATAGGCCGGAGGAAGTTGTCGCCCGAAAAGAGACTAACACGAATCGCATCATAGAAAAACCCAAGTGTAGAACGAACAGGAAGGCTACCTCCAAAGGTACCACCATTGGAATAGAGTGCCTGAAAGCTACAAAAGCACTAGAAACACTAGCCCCACTTTCACTCACGTCCACCAATAAAGTTATTTACGGTTAAAAGTCCGGGAATCGACTTACCGGAACTAATTCATGCTCACGTTGTTCGAGGACGGCGCGAGAAAAACCGCCGGCCTCAGGGATCCAATCCGTCATGATGTAGAAATGAAGGAATGGATGAGCGCCAGCCAACAAGATTATGATTGTTGTGGCGGAGGCCCGCGGTGAAAGGAAGGCAGGCAGAACTGCTGAACAGCTCTGGTGAAGAGCCGTAGCACGTTCGCCGGCGTTCACCGCATTGGCGAGATTCATATCTTTGCGTTCTACTTTCTCTTCCGCCCCCCCTTCTTCCCTTCCATTATCTGACCTTCGCGCCCTCCCCTCTTTCTAAATGATCTTATGTTCCTCTCTCTTTGGTCTTCTTCTGGTTGATAACCTCGCAGACCCAAAGTGAGATATCAATCTCAAATGATAGGGCCATGTTGTATCTTGACATATAAAACTGACAATTAACCAAATATTATCAAATTTACAGTTTGAGTTGGGAGTTACCTACCTTCCATTTTCTATCCGTGTACACTAACACACGATCCATATCTACACTAAGTCCTATCTAGCGCGGTAATCATTGGGCATCATTGGAAAGCAGTGTGGGGGTTGCACCGAATGATCTTACCCAGGCTAACTAGACAGAATAAATCTAAATAAGACATCAACAATCAATCAACACTAAGTAGACTTAATCTCTGCAGACTGTAAGCCTGCTGAGTTTTCATGTGATCCCATGACTCTGCTTGCCTGGCAAGTAGGAACTATCACTGTAGGTCTTCATAGCCTTTCTGATAATTACAAGAATCATCAACACGCCTACCAGTTGAATCATTCAGTTTTGATGCTTATCGCAGGACCTAAAAGGACACTTCTGCATCAGACCAGTGGTGGCCGGCCAAGCCTCAATTCATTTATACACCACCAACTAATGTCAAAAGAATTACGCAATACTGAGTGGGCAAACCACACACCACCAAAAAATTTGGGTGCTTTTGATGTGGGGTCGGGCATGGGTTTTCCCATGACCCACTACGACCTCACCTTCGTTCGTTTTTCATGACAAAAAAAATTTTTTTATAAATAAAACCCTTCCAGTGGAGTTTGAATCTTTAACTCCACGGTTTTAGAGTAAGAAATATTCCTTGACAATGTATACAAATTCAGAATTTTTCGTCAAGTATTTCGCTTTAACGGTAAACCCATGGCGATGTCTGAAATTTGGATTTCTTGGCCGCCCTCCCCGCATCAACATAAAAAATCTCTAATGGGACATAATTACACCTGGCAACAAAGTATCTCGACATGTTTTTCTTTTTTGCCGATCAGTTGTGTCAAAGTCAGACCATTTGTTGAACGTTTTCGGAATTACATTGGTTTGCCTAGGTTTTGCTCATTCATTTAACACCTTCGCTTGAAACAGCAAAAATGGCTGAGATAGCGCGCCCAAAAGACCAAACCCCCCAAATCAAAAGTTGCATTTTTTTTATTTTTTCAATGGTCAGTGTGTGGTACAACGCAATAAATACGTGTGATATTTTACACAAGAAGTTTTTTTTCCGACGGAATGAGCGAGAAAGCCCCTTGCAATATTGATGGTGGTCACGTGTTCGTGTCCCATTACCTCCAATGCCCATTGAAAAATCCCAAACTGCAACTTTTGTTTTTTGGTTTGTGTCTTCGGACTTTCTATCTCGGCCATTTCTCTGCACGCTTTTTTACAAAGCCAGTATTAAATTACAGAGCACTACCTAGAAATAAATGTATATTTCGAAACTTTCAAAATGGTCTGACTTTGACACAATTTGATCGTAAAAACCTGCACCGAGATACTTTTTGTGGCCAGGTTGGTATATAAACAGACATGCCCAACTTTGAAGTGTATCTTTTCATGCCCAACTATAAAGTGTATACTTCTCATTAAATAATGACTATAAAAGCCAAAATCAGTATTTTTTGTACCTTCAAATATCCTTCCCAATAGTCCTGAAGTCATACTCAATCATATGAGAGCAAATTTAACAAAATCATCGGGCACTAAAGCATGCCCAAACTATGGTCTATTCACTCATTGAAGAACCTGCTTTTCTTTCTGTGCCACTCCTTTTCCCCTCATCAGTATACGTTACCTTAAAGAAAAATACAGCATTCACCGAGAAAGAAATTTACAAAACGTTTGACATGTATTAGTTCTTGCATTGTATGGTTTTTTGTTTGTGGAATAGGGATTTCAAATCCAGAGATGTCACCTATTAGTGGGGCTCCATTGGCAAATCCTGTGGGGTCAGAGAAGCCCCTCCAAAAGCTCACTGGTTTTCTTATCTTAAAGACCAGTTTTTTGCAATTGAAAGCTTTTCCCCATTTAAGGAATGGAAACTAGAAACTTTATCCCTATGTGGAGATTTTTAAAGAATGTAAATGACATGAAAGGGAATGTAAAAGAGTAAACTTTTAACACCCGTACTTAATCATGATGGAAGCGCCAATCTTGATTCCCTGTGCTATATTTAAAATTTCGCACACAATACTGAAACAGAAGCCAGTGAAAATATATCATGTACTTCAGCCAGTCTGTTACAATCCCTCATCCTTGCAAACATCGGTGAGGACACAAAGGATATGACAAGTTCACGGCTGTGGCGAGAACATAGCGTAATAGTAAACGATGGCCAGCTTCCTAACATTGTCTACTGCTACAGACATTAAATCCCCCCTTTGGTTTTGGTTTGTTTCCTGTACTTTCCAGTGCGGCAATCATGGTCAAACCCAGAGGGTGCTTGAATCAATGCCATAATGCATTGCACTTGTCTGTACTGTACGGTACTATACACATGTCAGTATTAAGGATAGATAAAAATCCCTAGTACTAATGCCTTTTTGTAGGTCAAAATGAGCATAAAAGCAGGAATTTACTAAGTGGTTAAGAATAGAAATTTTGTGGGATCATATGCCTATTGAGGTAAATTTTCCCCAAACTTGTGCAATGTGGGATTGACTCAATACAGCCCTCTGGGGTCAACCACAACCACTATCAGAACCCTAGGTGCGTTCATACTTCCATAGCACTGCATTGCTGTGCAGTAAATTTGATTTTTACTGCCATGTCCGTCCTTCCGCTGCCTCCTAATCAATTTACTGCAGGTCAACCCAGGTCCCTGCAGTCCGGTTGCAGTACGTTGCATTAACTTGCTATGCATTGCAGGAAATTGGCATACTGCACCACTGACTGCACCCCACTGCATCTTGCTGCGTCGCCAGTTAAAATAATTTTTAACTTGGTTGCGTACTGCATTGCGTAACACAATACTGCCAAGGATTGAGTGTCGTTTGGTACGCTACATTGCAAGCACTGCATCTGCATGCAGTGAAGTATGAACGGACCTTCAGTATCAGAACTCATCAAGTCAAGCCATCATCGTGTTGAGCTTGTAGAGTGCCCCCCTGATTCTACACCCATGTCCATCCAGCCAACTGGAAAGAATGAAGGCAAGGCGACACATTACCTTAATTGCATCTCTCCTCTCCTGGACGACACATTACCTTAATTTTGCTCTCTCCTCTTCTGTTCACAGCTGTGTGTGCCCACGTCTCCTATCCTTTAACTCTTGTAGGCCCTCCGAATCATCACGTCAGCTACAGAGGTACCATGAAGTATACGATTGGGCAATTATTGTTAATCTACCACAAAAAGATCTATAAACTCTATTGGTTCAATATGGTTAAGACAGAGAAATAAACTACGCATTGCTGAAAGTCTTGCCAACTATAGCTTTAATTTACTGGACCACATAGCTGGGTGCATCAACTGGCATATCTGTCCCCAAGAACTTTTATCACACCAATAAGATCATACTGGCCTCAGTGAGCACCTATATGTTCGTGCATACCAAGCTTCATATTGAACGTGGCTTTACGTCCCACCCGCCACAGTACTCAGTGTGTCCTGCTTTAGATTTAGCATGCATGAAATGTAAACATGGAAGTGGGGGTTCTTATTGGTTAGCCCAACGCTGTTTGACATTAACTTCTAATGGATTTAGTTTGTCCCGGGTACAGCAGAGGCCAGCCCACAAACGTCGCTATCCAGCAAATGTTCGAGTGCGATTGCTGAAATTGTGTGACATCAACTGTAGGTACATTCATTTACCACTGCAGAAATGTTGATTTCACTTTGTAACTGGACACATGATTTTGGAGTCTATTTGTGAGAGCATGTGTGGTACAGTGGAAAAGTGGCAGGACTTGTGATCATTAAATTGTTATATCGTGATTAGGGTCCATGGTCATCTGAGAAGTTAGTGCCCAACCAGCAGTTGTCCAGTCAGGTTTTCCCATTGTTCTCTGGAAGTTTGTTACCCCGCGCAGCATTGTCGGCGTTTGGGTTTTCCCATGGTCTCTGATAGGTTGTTACCCGCCACACATGTGGACATTTGGGTCCTCTGAGAAGTTGTTGCCCACACAGGTGTCGCAGTCAGGTTTTTTTCTTTGTTTCTAAGAGATATTATAACTCCACGCAAGGTTGTGAGCTTGTTCTAGTTTATACATCACATACTTTACTAATGTTTCCAACTATGCATTTGTTTGCTCAAAAAGGCCTTGAGACAACCCTATTGCCACATTAAACATTTCGGTGCGCCCATTCCAGTAACGGTCCCATACTAGCATCGGTACACCCATCCATGACGTCACTTGCATCCAGAATCCTTTGCTCATTTTTGTCCTTCCCCAAGGCTCCACTTGTGGGGGAAGGGCGAATGAGGGTTTACTAGTTGGATCAATTCGAAGTATATAACATGTCATAAATGTAACCATCTCACAACCTTGGTGAGTATCTTGGTCTTTATTATCCATTATTATAATTCGAAATGATCCACTAGTCAACTGCCCACTGGTCACTAGGGAGGATGAGCCGGTAGTCTCAGTTGTTGCGTGGTTTCTCGCCATGTGAAGTTGTAATGGAAGCTGAAATAATTTTGGCCCCAATGTACGGCCATATAATTAGCTATTCTATAGAAGCTAATATATCTATCTATATATATATATATCTATATATATATCTATATATATATATTATTATATATATCTATAATATATATAAAAAACATTATACCCTGTTAACATCAGCACTTCTATATCAAGCACTTGGTAGTTATAATAAACCGGCACCCCGCACCTTATGAGCATGTTGATAAGGATGTCATGGCAACCCTCCTCTTACTCTGACTGCTTTGCTGACAGGATGGTTTTGGTCACGATTGTTACTTGTAAGGACGTCTTCATAAAACGTTCTGAACGTTGTAGGCGTCCTCCATCCTGCTGCTTCCAGAATATCAGATAATGTTTCACTCTTAAGTGAAAAGCCCTTGATGTTGCCTTACTTCTAATTTCATGAGCATCGCGGGTTAAGGCGCTGTTATTGTCCACAGTGACGAGGCTTTTCCTTTCAAAAAAGCATCAGAGAGAGGGAAGTGACCAGCTTGAAATGTTTGCTTTGTTGCAGGTTTGTTAAGGTTTAGTTGTTGTGATTAAGATGTGGTCAGATATTGAAGAAATCATAGATTTCCTTAAGAAGGCAGTAAGGTGGAAATATTGTCCGTAGAGCTCTGACTGTACACCAGCGTTTATCTTCAGGAATCACATAACTCTGGAAGCTCTGTAAGAATTATAGGCTTATGTGCATATTGAGTGTCTGTGTTTTGGCCATGAAACCAGCATGAGAAAGTCGAGTGAACATAGTGAGAATCTCATATATTTCTAGTCTGTAGAGACACCGCATGGATTTTGAAAACACGTCTGGTAGATGCATCCATCAGTAGTAATGCGTACGACCAGTGTGCAAATTCCCCTGTTTTATCGATCACAATGCTACCCATTTTGAAATAACTGCTACACAAATTTTGGCTTGTATATCAGTTTTGTACAATTCCAAATATATAAAAGCATCCCATTTGTGATAAAATTGTCAAAAACCTGCTATACAAAATTTTTCGAAGTGAAGTAACTAAGGATGTTGACTTCCTCTTGCTCCCCCGAAACAAAGCCAGGGACGCAGCCTTCTTCTGAAAACTTTGCATTTGAAGGCGAGCTTGAGAGAGAGGCCACACAGTCAAGTGTAGAATTTTAATAGTTTGAGGCGACACTCTTTTGTTTCTTCGGTCCACCAACAGATTTTGCCTTAAAGGAATCAGTCTTGATGGTCTTCCAACAAGCTGACTAGTCCCTTAAAAACCAAACCTGACATGGCCAAAATGGGGCTACACGCGTATCTTACTTGACCTTGATTGCTGTAACTTTGTTAGTACCTTCGCCATAATTGTTAACGGTGAAAGGCTATGCAATCAGGTTCTCCCAACTTATTGTAAAACTGTCTCTCACCCAGGCTTTCCGTCCGCTAGCACGTGCAGTAATGTTGAGGAGTTGGTAATGTCTTGTTTGTTTTTGCAAACAGATCTACTATGGGCCTTAACGTCTTTGAAAAATCATCTGGCATAACACGGCTGTTGAGATGCCACTCCCACAGTTGATACCGAATAAGCTATCCTTTGGCTTGTTCCCTCTGAAAGCTGTCTTCTAGACAGTTGATAACTCTCGATAGATGTTCCGCCTTGAGGTTAGTTGAATGGTACTGGCACCAAGAGAGGAGGCGGATGGTTGCAACGCACATGAGGATACTCTTTTTCTCTTGGTGGTTGATGTAGGCAACTACAGTGGACTTGTCTGATTCTGATTTCCACCTGACTTCCCAGAAACCTCCGTTTGACTCGCTTAAGAGGGGTTTAGACCGCGGTTAGCAACGCTAGTATATTTATATGGGAGATTCCTTATTATCTTCGACAACTCCCTTTATTTTGTGGATCTCAAGCATGCCTTCCCAACTATCTTTGAAGCATCCATCGTGGTAATAACACGATGAGGTATTTCGTGGAACCTCTTTCCCACCATAATAATTCTTGTGTTGCAACCCATCGTAGGTGCTACAAGATCTTTGGCTTTAACGAACTAAGACTGGGTAGAGCGTGGCCGTTTTAGTCTCTGTAGTATCCCTAAGGTGTAACTGGAGCATCTCATATCCACAACCTGCAGAAGGGTAGAAGGTCTACTAAGCTTGCCAACATTCCTAAGCTCCGGAGCCATAGATGAGCGGAGAAAAATTCCTCCCCTTCAAATGATAAAGTACTACTCACAGTTTTCGTGATTCTCTCTCGTAGGAAAAACTTGGTTTTTTCTTCACAGTCCAGAATTGCTGCTAAAAACTCCGGTTTCTGACTTGAGATGAGATAGATTTCTTAGGTTTATCATGATACCCAACGGTCTTTCATTCACCATCTTTCTTAACCAAAGTAAACTGACTTATCAGACTTGATTAGCTTGAAGCTACAAACAACCAAATCATCGAGATAGACAAATTTTGATACCCCCTCCTCGCATATTTTCTGCCACGTCTTCATAGTCTTGTACATGTAAGAGGAGGCATAAGAAAGTCCGAATGGCAGATCTCGAAATTGGTAAGACTGGTTGTCTAAACTGAAGCGACGCCACCTTTGATGAGGAAAAACTGGAACAAGTGAAGGTAGGCGTCTTTAAATCCAATGTCGCACCAAACCAGCCCTTCTCCAACTCTTTGAATGACAGCTGAGAGAGTTTCCATTCGAAAAAGCCTCGGTCGAATACATCTGTTCAGAGGGCGTCGATTAAATCGGTCTGAGGTCCTCCTGTTTTCTTCGATGGTAGGAAGAAAAACGAATAGATCCTGCCATATACTTTCTTATTGGAAAACTAAGATTTTTCCTAACCATTCCTTCACTTCGTTTTCAAAATCATAGCTTTTAATTCTCATTTTGGCATAGGCGTAGAGCAAAAGCTGACTTTCATCGGCGGACGTACGGTAGAAACTGCAAATGGGATCTTTGAAGTTTGTTTGAAGAACCCAATAGATCCGAGGTTATCGACCTCCACGCCGGGAGGAATAACTTAAGACGCCCCTCCACTGGCGTCATAGGAAGGTAGGATGCCAATTTTGTATCTTTTTCCCCTACTCGCGCCACTTCTGGCGCCTCTACATCTAGAGTAGGAAGAATAACCTCTGTACTGTCTAGTGCCTCTATAGTTGGATTTGTTGTCCTTAGAGTCGTAGCCTGACTTCCGAAAGGAACTCTGTTCCTTCTTCTGTAGCAGGAGACTAACTAGGATCGGAAGTCCTTCTGTCTGCAAGCCATAAACGTAAGGTCTGTATCTATACGGTCTAAATCTGGAAGAACCTCTGGTCTTGTAGACTTTGGCAACTTGATTAGCAGCTAAACTCGTTTGTTCTTCCTGAGAGGCTAAACTAGGCCACTGTCTTCGGGGGAGCAAAAGTCTTACCTCTAGAGCTTCAGGAGAACTCTTTGCTGTAAATTCAATCGTAACTGCATTCTTCCTTCTCAGAGGCCATAATTGGTAAGCAATCTTTGTAAAAAGCTCAGTAGAAACGTGACGAAGACCTCTCGTCACAGTATAAAGGCATCTCTCAGTGGCTTCACTAGACAGCTCTACATTAGGCTCCAATAAAGCATTCATAATGATGCTAAGAGACAACAAAGGCTACAAGCGAATTCACATAATTACGGGCATCTGTACCAAAGTCCGAAGAATCAACATCCTGCCCTCATTTTCCAATAATCAATTCCTATGGACAAGTTCCTTATGTTTCTAGAAGAACCGCCTTCAACACCGGCTGTGGGGCATGGTTCTTGGCTTGCATAAGGTTTTCCTCATCAACGTTTCATCTTATCCCGGCATGGTCTGGGAACCATTAGGAGCGGAGAAGAATTCATAATCTTCCTCACATGTGGGAAAGAACTCAGGAATCCATCTGAGAAGGGGAGTCTTCTTCTGAGAGTCAGTCCAAATAGACTTCTGAACCTATCAAAGTATGTCTTAAATCGGCTGTAACAGGAAGGAAAGGTTTCATCACAACCTACTTCTTACAATGCTAGCAGCTAGAGCCAAGGTTTACTGAATACTAATCTTGAGAATAGCATAATCAATGTCCAAAAAACCTCGATGAAAACCAAAACTTGCCCCCCAAAAAGGGGCGCGCAACATTGGGAGATAGGTTACTGTAAGGTCTTCTAAATTCTTCGTCAAGGAAATAGTCACATCGGAATAAGGGACTCCATAAATCTGTTAAATTCTTTCAATTTCGTACCTCAATCAATCAGAAAAGCCTCTACCCAGCTATCTACCAGTTGCTCTCTAGACTTGAGTGCCTTGACTAGAAATGTGAAATGAGCGAGTAGCATCAGCTGGTATTGGTTGAGTAGTCCTAATGATTCTTAACCTTGGACGGTATCACTAGGAGCTGACATCGAGGAAGGTTCTTTGTTTACGATGAATCACTTGTAAGAGACATGAGAGGATAGTCCTATCACATAATCAAACGTAACAACTTCAGGATTCAGTACACCATGTTGTGAAACAGACTTCCCTTATTCACAGGTTTATAGATTTCTTAACTCTAGACATTGGAGAAATCATCCTCTTTAGATGCCTTGATACAGAATAATGACTGCATGTATCGTTCAGTCGATCTTAACTGAGGAAGTCCATAATGAGCAATGGTCATCCTATCTAGAGTAACGTTTCTGTCTAAGTTGAAAACCCTGAGGAGAAGCCACTGCATTTCTTCTCTACATGATCAGAAATTGGTCTAATAGTCTTATGAGAAGAATCTCCACTATGTCTTGAACTCAAAGAATCCTTCCGATGATAGAACTAGATCCTAGACATGAAGAACTACCTGAAGGAGAGCCTCGATCGTCGATAGTCATGGTAGGAGAATCTTCCTGAATATTCTACTACTTGTGTGAGACTTTGTGGGCGCAGGAGAAAGTCTTCTAAACCTTAGAGCTTCTCCCCTGTCCGGAGAACGTCCGCAGCGATGACTGGAACGTCTCCCTGAAGAAGACTACCTATTATCAATGTCGAAATTCGCACTACTCTCATTAGATCGTCGTCTACGGAGAATATCGACTGGAAGATTTACGTAGTGGACTGCGACCCCTGGAAGGGAGCGAGTCTAAGAAGATAAAGTAGATCGATCGTTATCCTTCCTAATACCATATGAATATACAGATGGAGAAGACCTCTTTCTGGATCTACGACGACGCTAGTCGCTGACTTGAAGGGAATGAGCGGTGAACAAGTCGCTGAAGAAGATAGTGACGACCCGACGGTTGGCCCGAGGAGAAGTGTAGTATAATTTAATTCGAGAAGCTAATGATGCGATCACGACGGTTGAATCGGCTGAGGAACGGTTGAATAAATCACACCGCGGAGAACCACGAAGATGGCCCGAAAGTTAACTAGGTTGAACGGACTGGCGGACCGGAAACAACTGTAATCTTGGAAGAAAGTGGAGAAATTACATTCCTCTAATCGTAATACACTCTGCATGAACAACCCTAACTTCCTTCGAACCCAAGGAGGGAAAAAACTCTGTCCTTTCATCATTGAAAGAATATCTATAGTCCCGCGCCATCCCATACCAAGTCTCATGTTCCTCTGACTTAAACTCATGACCCGTCTGTATCATCGGCGGGAACATCTCGGCGTCCCCTGCCGCCACATAATGAGTCATGCCACAGGACGTAATACAAGGCCGTCAAGAGGTGTAGTGCTGATTATAGAATTATCATCATACTCATAAATTACTTCTATAACATCATCACACTATGCTATCGAGCCACCACGGGTACCACCGGTACGGGTACCACCGGTACCGTTATTTATAACCATATCCGCATCATAAGTCTTAACAAAGGCCTCTGGGCTTCATTCAATCACTGCCGCCACGGAAGTCGCCCTCAGTTCTTAATCAGCTGCAACACTACGGACGCCGGTGAACTGAGGTTGTTTAAGTTTCACACCACGGATTAACAGGAGCCAGACTGACTTCTCAAGTATTGTGAATAATCACTGGACTGAGGCAGAATTTCTATCTGCTGTTGCAGACCGCGACGCCGTTAGATCCACTTGAAGTGTATTTACCGTCAATAGGCCACGGCTGGATTTCTTTCGGCCCGTATAGAGACGGCAACCGTCGTTCTTACTCAACCGTTGATAATCTTCCAGTTCACAACAAACATGAATGGAAGGAGTGGATAGACCAGCCAGTCGTCAGTAATCACTTAATCCACTCGGCTTTTACATAAATCAACGGCCCTTACCATCACAAACTGCAGAGGTTGCTGGACGACTGCCTATAACACTGTCTATAGCCCTGTATCAACCGAGATAATAACGTCTGGAAGCTAGAACAAAGATAGACCAGGACTCTGCCTCTTGAAGTAGTCTAGTTGAGTGGTAGATGTAAAGCTTCACCGTGACGCGGAGGGAGATGCCCTGAACGGAGATGGCGCGTCTTAGCCTTGGCCTTGTACTCTTCTTCAACTTTCTTTCTTCCATATACACGTCCAAATTCATCAAAGAATTTCAGGATCTCCAATTCTGTCTACCCTTTGTGTATATTACAAGGTCACTCTCTTTGACAGCTCTGCACTTCACACAACAGTTCATGCGGGTCGTAGTCTTGGTCCTCGACAGGAACTCTTTCCATCCGAACATCCGTTGAAGCGGTTCCTTCATTCTGCAACATCAAAATAAAAATACTTGTAACGGTTTTTAGATACGATAGGATGACCCGCACTGAGAATCGGGAGTTTTCCAAAAGGGTAGAGCAGAATAAGGCCACGGAGACAAGACGGACCGACGCAGACACAGGCACCCCCCCCCCCAAGATGTTGAGAAATATTTGAGATTCATTGGCACGAGCTGGTAGTACTCTGTGAGAACACAAATGACATGGTTGCAACGCACGCGAGGCTATAGACAAGGGCGAAAAATAAATATAAATAATGCAAGGGCAGCATACACGAGACAGGGACTTCCCCAACATGCCTTGCGGTCTAGTGTGGACTTACTAGGGGGGGGGCTAAACCTGCAAGGAAGAGCCACTTAACACCTGCGTACGAGCAGCCAAACAAATGGCCTGGAGGCTCGTGCGGGGCACCATGTGAAGGGATAATTACATAATGTATATCTGATACTTATGTTAACAGCTTCCGAATATCCACTCCTTGAATTCTTGTCTTCTTCCGAATTCCACTCCTTATCAAACTTCCGGATTCCGGTCTAAAGAAAACATCACAAACTGCACCAACACATCATCATCCAAAACTCCGACGACCCGTAGTAGAGGTAGATGTTTATCAGATATTATATACATAAACAAATCGCCGATAAATCGGCGATAAAGGGGAAAATATTATGTTTAATTATCCCATTAAAATTTTCACATGGTGCCCCAACTGAGAAACAAAAAAGAGCAAAGGATTCTGGATGCCAGTGACGTCATGGATGGGCGTACCGATGCTAGCATGGGACCGCTACTAGGCATGGGCGCACCGAAATTTTTAATGTGGCAATAGGGGTGTCTCAAGGCCTTTTTGAGCACAAAAAATGCACTAGTTGGATCATTTCGTAATGTATATAATGGATAAAATAGAACAGTTAAATTCAATTGTGGGATACAGAGATTTCAGAGAGAAACTTGACCAGCTGCCATGTGTAGGCAGTCGTTTGTCTGCCCATCTGTCTGTCTGTCTGTTTTTGCATTCTGAGAGGTTGCAGATTATTGTTACTCTAACAAGTCCCAGAATAGGCAAAGTAATATACTTAGTTAAGAACATACGTTTGAGCATGTGTGGCACAACGGATAAAGTGCAGGACTTGTGATCATAAGACCATTGTAAATCGTGAGTTCGAGCACCTGCTATAGTCAATGTTGTGTTCCTGGGCAAGATACTTAATCTGCATTACCTCATTGACCCAAGCGAAATCTGGGGAGCTGTTATGGGGACTATTACAATCTTAAGTGCTGATGGGATTGTGCATTTGGCTAGCTGCCGGCCTAGGCGAAGCGAAACGATTGTGACAATTTCCTGAAGGCAGTGTAACAACAATAGGCAACAACGCTTTGTCTACTTCTGTACTTTGTTTAACCCTAACAAGGCTCTAGACCACAAAATACCACACAAGGTAATATTGTGGTATATTGTGGTATATGATAGTTACAGAACCTAAAATATTTTGTTGTAGTTTGTGGTATGTGATCTTATCATTGACAAATAAAGTGTGGTACATTCACGTACATCCCGCACCCGACCCGCGCCATGTAAGCCTATAACACCAAGGTTCCCCTGGGCCCGCAATTTCTCTTGGCAGCCCTGTACATTGTGGCCTATGGTGCAGCTTGTTGTTGTTTATGACTGTGGTGTATGATGAGTTACTCCAATTTGGTATAGTTATGATTTATCTAACTACTAAGCATGTACCACAATATACCACAATCAAATTTTGTGGTAGTTTGTGGTCTATGGAAGTGCACGTATGATGAAAGTTGTGGTATATTGTGAACTGTGGCAAGTCCTTACAATATACAGCCTGCAGTGTTAGGGCTACGTAGACTACTTCTGTAGAAGATGCTATAAATCTCATTATTATTATCATTATTAGCTGGTGTCCTGCAGCCTTGGGAGGTCGCCAGATTTTAGTCTAAAAACAAGCAAACAAATATTCAATTTTGGGACACTTGCTAACAATTGCAACTCTAACCTTAAACCAATTGGTCCCTTTTTTCTGTTCACTCTGATACAGGCAACTAACTGAACTGTGAAAATTTCCTGTGATGAACAATTTACTGGATTATGGATTGAAAATCTCCCCACCTGTTAGCTGTAGACTTGGCGTCCCATTACTGTTCTTTCTTGGCGGTCTTCCAGACAAGCCATCTCCTCTTGAAAACCTGATTACAAGAGAACAGAAATCCATTTTGTCATGTAATAGTGCAGAATCTTTCCGCTACTGGCCTTGAATAGTTGATGGTATTTGATGTTATTTTCCCGCCACAGTTCGATACTGCCTATCTGAACCACATAGTGCATGCCCCCTTCTTTGGGAACCAGGAATTTCTGGTAACTATTTAAAAGTAGGGTTGGACCCAGCCCTCTATTTCAATACCCTAATTGCTACCACAAAGACCCGAAATAATACCCGAAGTTTGAGGCCCATACTGCGAAGATTTGCACTGGGACTTTGATTGGGCTTTTGTACATGTAAGATCAGTTGTTGTTTTCATTTGGTCTTGATAATATAACACATCAGCAGCAATTATTCCTCTTACTAATTTATCTAACACTAAGTATATCCTTGTCGTTTGATGGATAACACATAAAATTAGTATCCTATAATTTTATTAGGGTTTCTACAAATCACATTACATAAAATATCCTTCTGATATACAAGTTGCACTAAAAATACTAACGCCTTCTGTGATACTATATCCCCACACCCTATGCCATAGCAACTTTTTATTTGCAATTTCCCGCTGCCTCCATTATATCCACTCGATATCCTCACTTCTACTACTCTTACCTCGACCTTCAGTCTCGGGGAAATAGTAGAGCCACATGTCTCATCCAGTAACCTTGAGTAGTATTTTTGTACCATTTTCCCTCTGAGCAGGCAAATATATTGCAATCAGCTTACAATCACAATAGTGTGCAATTTTGTTCCATTTGGCCTGCCTTTTTTCCCCATTACATTTCATTCTATTGCACGCCTCGTATGTTCTTAAGTCACAAACATGGGTCACACGGCTAATTTTGCAAGTCTGTTAAAGATTTATAAGAACGTAACCGTTTGCTATGGTTTGTACTTACCAAAAAGCACCTTGGTGCTTTGGATGTTACCTAAAGGGCGGGGCTAATACTTACCTGACGTAGACTCAATACAAATTGCATCCTTCTGGGGATGCAGAACCCCAATATTACTCTAAAATAATACCCATACCCAAAAGGGGTGTGGTTCCCCCGTGGTGACATATTACCCAACATGCACACGCCAACCATTGTTCCTTCTCAGCTGACTATACCATAAAGGCGGAGTCGATCCGGGGGAGGGGATGGGGTAGTCTACGTCAGTAAGGGTATTAGCCCGCCCTTGTAACCATACAAGCACAAGGTGCTTTGGTAGTTACTGAGGGCGAATACTTACTCTGACGTATAGGACTCGATACAAATTGCATCAACGTCAGCTAGCGCCGAAGCTGAGGGCCGGAGGTGAGAGAACTTCAGAGCCCCGAAAACGGGGAGGACCACAATTTAAAAACAACAAAAGGAAAATAAACTAATTAAACAGTTTAGGCCAAAGACTAAGGACAGAAAGTTGGCCTGTAACAGTAAGGTACTTAACACAATTATAAGCTTAAAACCCAAAATGCAGTTAAGCTCCACTGCATTGAAGACTGCAATAAAAAATGACCTACTCGGACAAGACTCAAATCTACAGAATATGTCTCAAGAAGGCAGTTTCGGAATACCAAGACGGTTGTAACCCTAAAACATAATTGTTAACCCAAGCAAAATGGCCCAATTGAAGAAAGTGCTCGAGATGGGAGAGACAAAAGAGAGATGCTGCTTATACCAATATGCCTGGAATTTGTTCTTCAACCAGCGAACATACATGGAAGCGGTTTCGAGGTCAATGATCGAAGGGTATACGAAAAGGTGTATGATATCACCTCTCAGATATTCACAGACCATCTTTAACCCTAACCCGGACCGGGTCGTTTTGCCGGCCGACTGCCCAATGCAACGAAGGCCAATCTTAATTTATTTTTAACGGCCCAGATAAACGAGAGCCAAAGTTTGCGTCATTGCATCTCTGCCGTTTTCCCGGCACAGGGAATAAGTAGAGTAAAGTCAATAACGGCCCAGATGCACGAAAAACATCGCATCATTTTCCCGGAGACGGCCAGATGCAACGAAAAAACATCGCGTCATTTGCCGGAAGACGGCCCAGATGCAACGAAAACATCGCGCCATTTCCGGAAAGACGTCCAGATGCAACGAGGAACATCGCGTGCGAAGCAAGAAAAAAACAGGGTAAATAAATAAATAAATAAATAATGATGCGTACTGCACACTGATCTGCATGAAATTTGTAGCTTATAGTTCGCCAGTCGTGAGTGGCGCAATTACGCTACATCATAGTCATGCGGGGCGCTATTATGGACGGCATGCTCCGTTTTACGTCATGACTGGCCTTATGCCATTAATTAAAAAAAATAGCTTATCGAAATGGTGGCGCCTATCACCATCGAAATCGAAAATTGTCTATGGGCCCTTTGTCACGTGTCACCCGCCTGTGGAAAGCATGGCCCGCTTCTGAGGGCAACAAACACCGTCCGAAATGCAGTCTGAAAAGCATCGCGTCACTTTCCGTGAAGACGTCCCAAATGCACCGAAAAACATCGCGTCATTTTTCCGGGAAGACGGGCCAGGTGCAACGAGGGACATCGCTCATTTCCGTAAAGACGGCCCCAAATGCAATGAGGAACATCGAGTAATTTTCCGGTAAGACGGCCCAGTGCAATGAGGCGCAATGGGAGTCATTTGCGCGACCAAAAATAGTTGTGACGGCCCAGATGCAAAGAAAAAAAAAATTTTCACGAACTGGTACCACGTTTTCGTTGGATTCTGCATGGCCTCTCCCCTCTCTTTGGCCGTGTTAGGGGTGAATGAACGACTTGTCGCCGCTAAATAGACGTGCGACGCGGACTACGACTACCAAAGGCGAATCCCGAAAGTCGAAATTTGGCACAAAAATCAAGCTAAACTTCGCTTAGAGATCTTTAGGATAAAATATGCACGGAAATCAGAGTTATCCCAAAATTCTGTAACTAGTTGAACGCACGAAATACCTCTATCAGACGAGGAAATAATAAAATTTTCTTACGTGCGAACAAACAATCATGAAGTTAAATAAATAACGAGAACAAGTATTTAACAATGTCATGATAAACTACGCAAAGGAAATAAGAACATCTTTGACAAATCTGCAGCAAAGACGAATCGTTTTGTGCACAAAGTTTGTCACGAGATTTGGCTGATACTGATCAAACTAGGCCACCGATTGACAATAACACCCGCCGATAACCAAAAAAGGAAGTCGCACAAAAATGAATCTGACTGTTACCAACACCGGTCTGCGATGACGCGAGCTAGCTATAAGACCCTCGGTACCTTCGCCCAAGATAATAATAAAACTTATTGCGCTTGTTGTTCGGTCGATTGTTCGACCGAAACAATCTGGAAAGTTTTCAATTAGAAAGGATCCACGCGCACATGAAATGACGCGGCACACATGGTATCCTCGGGGATTTCCCGGAGGAAACAGTACTAGAAAGGATCCACCCCCGCACATGTATCCTGAAACCAGCTCTGCTTAACGCACGTGGGATTCGGCCGACCGAGAAAGAACCTATATACACGTAAAAATAAACTTAATAAAGCCGGAATTAGTAATACTCTGCGATAGAAGTACAGGCATAGCGGACGCCAAAGATTGCAAATTCGACGAGAATCACAGAAGCGATTTTCGCAGTTGAATTCGTAGCATCCAGATCTGAGATTTAATTATACAAATGAATCATGTAGGCCTAATGTCGTTCTTGAGTGGATTTTAAATCTCTCGCAAACTCAGGCGATATGATAACAAAGAGGATGAACGTCAGACATAAAAAACTACGACATCGCTTTCTAGGAGGTATCATCATAGGCCTAAAGAGATTCCCCAAAATACCATGTTAACAAAAGAAATGGGTATCTTGCTTAATTACGAACGTGGGTGTCAAGGAGTATAGGCCCACAATGAAATAATAACACTGATAGGCCAATAAAGTATAATACTAGAGTGAATTTCAAAATAACTCTGGAGAAAAACATAAGGAGGGAAAATAGCAGTAATAAATGCTAATAACAATGCAGCTTGAAAAGATATCTAGCAGTAGTAAACCATAACTAGATCACTTTAAATTCTAAGGACATAAAATAAGCGCCTAATAGCAAACAATAGACCCTTCCAGGCGATTCAAATAAAGACAACAGACGAACTTTCAAAGACTCATAATCCTGGCATAGCCTTGTTAAAACTGTGGATCAATTAAGACCTGGAGTACTAGCGGTATTCAAGCACATGCTCCGCTCCAGGGGGAGTGAAAAAGGCGACTGACTGGATGGGGGAGCAATGGCTGAGTTTCAGCAGATTGTCCCACTCCGCTTCTAGATATCGAAGAACTATGTCCGAGATCGGAACTCAAAAGGAAGGGGGCGAGATGGACTGTAAAGATGGAGAAGCAGCAGCTGAACGGGACACGTTTCTAGTCTGCTCCAAGTTGTAAAGGACGACAAAACTCGTCAAAATCATGTAATCATGTACAATCTAAGAACCTTCGTCAAGATTATGTATGAATGAAGGGATAAAACAAGTGGTTAAACAAAGTTTACAAACCCCAAGGAGATTACTCTACGGATAAGGCGCATTAGACCCTTACTAGGTCGTAAATGTGCACTCAAAAGAACCGGGACCTATGAGAAGACGAGAATTTGTCCAAAAGGACTAGACAACTCGGTGAAAAGAGAAACCGAGCCATCAGAGACGGCCCAGAAAAACACGAGTGTGAGGGTGGGCAATCTTAAATCAAATGAAGTGGGCCTAAGAACCCTTTATAGATATGAGATTTAAACACCGAGGCCAGGGTCTCCATCAGAACCTCTGAGTATGAAAGGAACTCCAAAGTTTAAAGATCAAATTATGTCGACCTTAGAACCAGCCCAGGAAGTGGGTAGATATATCAGAAATAGGTTCTAGCGACAGCAACACGCCACTTTCTCTAAGAGAACTTGACATGTAGACAAGTAGAATGGAAAATAGGCCGTCAAGCGAAAAAAACAGTTATCCTGTGGACTGAACTGAACGCACGCCCACGGACACATGCAGTGCCTTAATATAAGCACATCCTCAATATGAGCAATCTAGATTAATGGATGGCCAATATATCGCAAGAGTAGAAAGCCGGTCCTTTTTTTTTTCAAATTCTTGCTAACAGGAACTTGTGGTCGGAAGTGATGGCAACGATATAATGAAAAATGCCCATAGCACAAACAATACTACCTCGTAAATATTGGAGGCCTGGGACTTCTGGTAAGAGGGAGGTGCCCCTCCACAAGAGTGGAAAAAAGACAATGAGGTCTAAGTCTGATTCAAAGCTACTTGACACAGACAGCCGTAGCCGATGAGAAGCCCCAAGACAAAAATATCGGGTAAGGGGACGTCTCAGTTCCTAAAAGAGGTCATTAAATATACCATTAAGCCAATTAGCCCCTATCGCATTGGGCTGAGACGGATTTAGAGCTGAATGGAGGGTAATACCACCCAATGAAGCAGGTTTGTGGTTTGAAAAATCGGAGGTGCGGATGACACACTAACTGCAGGATCGCACCGGAACACCTTGGTCTCGGAAACATTCGGAGCCGAAAACCCAAACGAAGCGGACTTGTTGCTTTAGGCGGCAAGACTTCCTCCCGGGTGGCAACAAAGAGCTACGGGGAAACGAAATAGCCGAGTAAAACGGACGGCCCGAAACTTCAAGACGATACCGCAAGTGAGGACCTCGGAAAAAAAAAAAAAAAAAGGACGGAAACGAATGGAAGTTCTTGACACCGGTGCAGACGCTAACACGGCATAGGGCATGCGGGTCATATAAAACCGTGCCCGTACATGTTGCTATGTAGCTAGGACACTTAAGTTTCTTTACCCCGGGCCCAGTTCAAAAGCAAGATGTCAATCGTCAATGAGAACTGGGCCCGAGCCATTTCTAACAGTGGCAAGTATGTCCGTTTTAGGGTCATCCAAACCTGTCTCCCCCCCGTCTATCATCCAACACAAGACAGAGAGAGAGAGAGAGAACCAAATAAGTGTGGAAAAGTCACTGAGAAGATGACAAACGGAAAAGTTCCTTGAGAAGGGAAAACGCATTCGAGTCAGAATCTCAATGAACTGATAAAATGGCTGGAGGAGCGAACCGTAAATAAACCCCGGAATCAAGCCAGAAACAGACAGGAGGGAATCACCAAAAATGGATCCATGATCCAAAAGATACCCACAAATCATTCCTCCTTGAAAATATTTCTGTAGCACGCAAAGATTGTTGAACACCTCAGCACACGGCAGAGGGGAAATAGGACATAAAGGATAAAATATCCAACCATATACTTAACGTCCAAAAATGCCAACTTTGCCAACTCACAAATCACGGGGCGAACCCATGACTTGATTAGATTAAAAATGTCCATAGATATAACAAGAATAATAACACTACGTCCCCTTTTTGCGATGATTGATAGGTTGGTAGTAATATCCTCTAGGGTCATTAAAGATGGTCGAGACCCAACAGTGACCGTATCTTATCTATCAAATTAAACGGAAACTGAATTAGAGTCTCTATGGACGAAGAGTCCCTACTAACACGACTACCCGCTCAAGTTCACCGGAACCGCTGGTTAGTAACGAGGCGGGTCGCCACCCGAAGGGGACCCCCAAAAGATAGGTTAGAGCCACAGAGGCAGTCAAAAACAACTGGGATGGACAAACTGCACGATAAGAATCCGATGTAGCCGATGACTAAGGAACCACTTAAGGTTTTTTTTTTTTTTTTTTTTTTCTAAACAGATTAGAGATCGAGTCAAATGATTGATCACAGACTTAGAACCCAAGAACTGGATTCCGAGGATTCAAGACTGAGGTATAAAGGATGTGACCAGCATGATGAGACATCAACAAGAGCCACCAGAAAGGAGGTACGGGTACGATAAAGGCTGACCCGCTGGTTGGTCATGATGGCACTTTGGAGACAACAATATAACTAGCTAAAACGGCAATTATAGATAAGCCGGATTAAAGCACATGAATTGATAAATTACCACGCCAGATGGTCTTTGACTATTGAACAACAAATCACCGGGCGTGGCTACAAGTAACGACTCTATGGTGGCCCCCGGTCGAAACACTGATCTACGAACGACCGAGGCACCAGAGGAATCGAAACACTTAGCGCAGAACCGATTAAGACAATACTGGCAGCAAATATGTGGCGAAACACTTTTCCGAGATGAATAAGCAGTAAGTGTGAACAGACGAAGAGACGGCTGCCGAAAACTTCCGAGGGATCTTGCCGAAAACATCGGAAGAAACGGTTTACTCGAAGGATACAGAACAAGATTATTCTGCAACAAAAGAATTACCTGGGCGCCTGAGCAGTTTACAAAGCTCGTGTGCTCGGACGATACACTCAACTGCTGATCGACCAAAGTACCTGAGCAATCGGAAATCTTCGGGCCGAAGCTATTGTGGCAATAAAATTCTAACAGGTGCACACACTCTCCCGGAACGAAACGGACTGATGAACGCAAGGGAGGAGTGAGTGGGAACAACCGCATAACGGGGCCGAAAAACTCCCGAGTCGCTGCTGAAAATGACTCGGAAGACAAAGGCAATAGAAGTGATGGAACTGGTAAACCAGGACCAATCGACTCGGGACACAAACCCGAGAAATTCAGACAGACAGAACTGGGCGTCGAAAGAGCCGAAGCTCAGCGACGACGGCTCTCTTAGGAAGCGATTACAGAAATTATCGCCAATCGGAAACTCGGCCACAGAACTCAGAGTCTCTAGAGGCTCCGTTGATTTACCCATTCCCAACAACTAGGCAATGCCGAGAGGGTTTGGGTAAAACCGATTAAAGACCTTCGGACGAAAATGCCAGAGAATTCCGACAAAAGTTGTCGTCGGAAGAGCCGAAGCTCAGAAACGATTGGCTCTCTTGTGAAGAGCATCACAGAATCATTGCCGATCGGAAACTCCGGCCCCAGACCTTTGAGTCGCGGAGCTCATGTTTGTTCACCTTATTCCACTGCAGCCAGGATTTTGCCGTGCAGGTTTGGGGTGAGACCGATCAAAGACTTACCTGGCTTACCCTTCCCATGCATATGCTGACTCTCGAGCGTGACGACTCGAATAGTTCAGAAGCTGTCGCCAGGAATTATTCACCACATCATCCCAAAGAAGGGAAATAAAAAAATGTAAAATGATGAAAACGTGAACACTATGAAATATATAAGGCCAAAACAAAAAATATTTCCGCTGAACATACTACTCTATAACTGTCCTATAACACTGTGAAAATAAGAACAGTTACAAAGGGAAGAAGGATGAAGAATCAGGAGGAAATTCACGGGGAGACGAATTAGACAGGTCCCGTGAAACGCAGGTGTCAAATATGCACCGGAAAGTTGGGCAAAACGTACCAAATTAAAAAGGCTACTCCAAAACCCTAAAATACATCCAAAACAGGGAAAGGAAACAAGGGTGAGGGAGTATTGGTTAAAAGGGGAGGCCTCTGCAAGGTCATATAGGTGAAAAATAACCCACTATTAGACCTGAAAAATACCCCGATTCAGATCAAATCCTTAAGAGTACAAGAAAAATAAACCTTATGCTAGAGGTCCAATATCGAGAAGGAACGATGGATGGCGTGGTGAATGTTGGGTAACGATGTCACCTCAGGGGGAACCACACCCCTTTTGGGTATGGGTGTATTATGAGTAATATTTGGAGGTTCTGCATCCCCGAGAGAGGATGCAATTTGTATTATTGAGTTAGTCAGGTAAGCTAGTAAGGCCCGCCAAATAACATTATGATTGGCAGTGAGTCTCAGAACTTGCATAGCTGTCCTAGATGGTCTTGTATGTTGGGATACTTGATTATTAAGTGTTTGCTCAGAATCCCTTGGACATGACATACATGCGTGTATCTCTTAGTGTGAACTGCGCTTAATGCAATCCAACAGTCAAGCGTCGTCTTGGCGGGGAAAGAGGCGTACATAATGGTCCAAGGGATTTTGACAAAATATTATAGATGTAACCAACCCCAACCACTACTATCCTGATCAAAACTTGAGTCACCAAAAATGGTTATCGGTGTTTAGACATTGGTGGCCAAAAGGTTACCTACAAACACAGAAAAATTAAAGAGGGAAGTGAAAGTAACAACTTACATAGTGAAAAAAGACAATATCAACAAGTTTTTTAACATGATTTGTTATGGGTTCCAAAATAGGTGCCTGTGAATGCAAAAGTTTACTCTGGTAAGTATTGTGTATAGTGTATGTCTTCATTCCTGCAAATAAACATTGTGCTGAGTGGAAATTTTTTGTTTGGATCATGGGAAACAATTCCCACACGAAGTGCACACCCGCCAATAAACGGTTCCCGCATGGTCCAGTGGACGTTCTCCCTGAGGGGGAAGTACCACCAGCAACTAGCAGCCAGTGCTAAAAGTGAAAGAGTTCCTGAAGGCACGACCAGCAGAATTCGAAAACTGACAGGCTAAAGCAATTGCAAGTTGTTGCCAGTTCTTCGAAGCCTATGTCCCCACGGCACTGCTACAGGGTATTGTATACGGAAATGATGTGAGTAAACCCAATTACAACGTTCATTCACGGTAGAAGTTCCTTAAATTACTAACAAACAGGACATGTGTGTGGAGTGAAACGATCCAGTTTTGCTTCGTTTTTTTCAAATTGAGTTTCTTTTTGGAACTCATGTTTTGGGGCTAGAAAGTAGCCCAGATTTTGAATTTCCAATTAATATTCTGATCTCTCGATGCGTGACGATCTCGAATGTCAGAAGCTGTCGCATGAATATTCACAATTCATCAATAGAAAGGGAAAATAAAAACATGTAAAATATGATGAATAACGTGAACACTAATGGAAATATATAAAGCCAAAACAAAAAATATTTCCTGAAATAATAATATATAACTGTCTATAAACTGTGTAAAATAGAAACAGTTACAAAGGGAAGACAGGATGAAAAGGAATCAGGAAGGAATCACGGGACGAGAAAATTTAGCGGTCCCGTGAAACGAACGGTGAAAATCATGCACAGGAACGTTGGGCAAAAGTACCAAATAAAAAGGCTCCTCCCGAGCCCTAAAATACATCCAAAACGGGAACAAGGGTGAGGGAGTATAAAAAGGAGGCCTGCAAGGTCTATATAGGGGAAAATTAAACACTATTAGACCTGAAAAATACCCCGATTTAGATCAATACCTTAAGAGTACAGAAAAATACAACCTTATGGTCGAGTCCAAATATATACGAGAAGGAACGATGGATGGCGTGGAGCATGTTGGGTAATATGTCACAAGGGAGGGAACCACACCCCCTTTGGGTAGGGTATTCTTTTATGAGTAATTTGGAGGTCTGCATCCCCAGAGAGGAGGCAATTTGTATTGAGTCTACGTCGGGTAAGATTAAGCCCGCAAGTAATATTATGATTGCAGTGAGTCTCAGAACTTGCATAGCTTTCCTAGATGTCTTTGTAGGTTGGGAGAATTGCTTTATTATAAGGGTTTGTCCTAATCCCTTGACAGGACATACATGCGTGATATCTGTTGCGTGACTGCGCTTATTATGCAACCAACAGGGGCGTCTCATTGGCGGGAAAGCAGGCGTACATACATGTCCAAAGGGAATTTTGACAAATATTTATAGCTGTAAACCAACCCCAACAAATACTTACTCTGATCAAAAACTTGGTCACAATAAATGGTAGCGGTGTTAGCATGGTGGATCCAAACGGTTACCTACAACACAGAAAATTAAAAGGGGAAAAGTTAATAGTAACAATTACATATTGAAAAGCAATATCAACAAGTTTTAAACAGGATTGTTATGGTTCCAAAATAGGGGTTGGCCTGTGAATGCAAAAGTTTAATCTTGGTAAGTCTTGTTTCATAGTGGTATGTCTTCATTCCTGCAAATAAACATTGTGCTGAGTGGAAAAATTTTTGTTTTGGGGGATCATTGGAAACAATTGCCCCCTGAAGTGCACCCGGCCCAATAACGGGTTCCATGCATGGTCCAGTGACGTTCTTCCTTGTGGGGGGGGGGGGGGGGGGGGGGGGGGGGGGGGGGGGGGGGGGGGTGGGGAGAAGCCCACAGCAACTCGCAGCAGTGTACGATAAAGTGAAATAGTTCTGAAGTCCGACTAGCAGAATTCTTGACAACTGAGGGTTAACGCAATTGCCAGTTGTTGCCAGTTCTTAGAGCTATGTTCACTGCCACTGACTAAAGGTTATGTATATGAATGATGTGAGTACACCCATATTACAACGTTCATCCCAGTAGAAGTTCCTTAAATTACTAACAAACACTACATTGGTGTGGAGTGAAACGATCCAGTTTTGGCGTCTGTTTTTTTCAAATATGAGCTTTCTTTTTTGGGAAATATCGTTTTGGGTATGAAATA
>JAMKCH010036240.1:0-15864 GCA_023653785.1 Ophioderma brevispina
AGAAAAAAAAACCCAGAAATTGCTGAATTTTATGCTAATTTCATGTTTTTTGTAACCCCTCAGAAATAAACGGTGCTTGTTCCGATCCTCTTTGGAACCCCGTGATTTTACCCGGAAGTCATATCAATTTTGATATCAGATGAAAGGCCAATTTTCTTATTAGCTTCCTGAATTTGAAGCTTTTAAATCCATTCGTTCCGAAGATACAACGACCAAAACGGCCCCTTTTAATGGTACACCATCAATATTAGCACAGTAGTAATATAGGCCCGTTGCACTATGCATTATCGCGTCTAGCATCAAAACCACAAGTTTGGTTTTCCCACAATGGCTTGGTAGGGGGTCAGTTGTATACCAGTGTCATGGTTCCATACAAGTAAAATAACACATATAAAAGTCCGAACAAGCACCTTTAACAAGGGTGGATCCACGCCGTGAAAAATGCCAAAATTACCGAGGACTAAAAGGTAGTTATGGTAAAAGATGGCTGTATGTTACAAGATTCTGGCCAAATTACCAGGGGTTCCTTGCCTGGTTAACCCCGACCAGTCCCCCCCCCCCCAAACAAAAATTATGGTGCAACCACTGTCTGAGTAATGTAATTATTATCTTATAATGTTTACAAATCTCACACAAAAGGTTCTTTTTCTTCTTTGTTGGACAGAGAGAAAACGAGCAATCACAGAATTTCCACACAACCTGTACATTCAGAACTACTCAACAACAGCATACAAGCTGTTCGCACGACGCAAGTGTGTGTTCTCACCGCAGCAAGAACTCCTTTCTAACCACGATGAAATTGCTATGAACTTCCTCTATTGGCAGGTAGTAATGGCACCATTGCAGCTTCAAACAGACACTATGTGCCAAACAGCATACATTCGCTGGAAATTGTATAAATGGATTACTTTGATGCAACCACAAAATGACTAGAGTACAAATCGGCTGGAAAATTTCGGCCCTTACGACTTAAAATTGTGGGTGTGGGTTTAGGGTATGACCATGCTCTCTACTTTTAACCTACTTGATAAAAAATTCTGATAAAAATTCCTGACATGTTCGCTCAACTGGAATGCGTATACGCCTCCCAGGTTGGGTGTTTAATTAATTTGGAATAGCCTTCCCAGATGGGGTGTTGAATTTCATTTGGGAATAGCCATGGACCGACTTGTAGTAAAAGTTCTTTTCATGTATGAGTCAGTTCTGACCTTTAGTGCAAAACACTTGACCCTGAGTACGAGTACAAGATATGGGTATTTTGGTCCTGAGTACAAAGTCTGAGTACAGCAAAATTTTAAATCACAAATATAAGTATGGATAACTTATGCCTGAGTTAGGTACAAGTACCAAGGGTACAACAATGTACTCTACTACGAGTTATCTTACTCGAGTACTACAAGTTGCCCATGGGACCATGACAATATGAAGAAAGTATGGGTGAAGCACGGTATGAAAACCTGCATTGATCATGACCTGATGATGGTCCCCAGGGTATTGCAGAAGGAATTCATTGCAATACTCCAATACGTGAGGCAGTACTCAATTCAGTTGGAATTCCATGCAGATTTATGGAAATCATCCGAAATAGACCCCAATTATTTTTCAGGACTAAGTATAACTTGAAACTACCCTGTTGTAGAGATGGCTGACTTTCGGCACAAATTCGATTTTCCTCACAACCGCCCGCAGCAAATCTTCTAGCACATTTTGAAACTCCTTTTGGGGACACTGTTGTTCTTGCTTCAAAATATCTTGCCCTTGAAATAAAGCAACTTCATTAAAATATGATGAGGGTGAGCCAATTTAGTTAATGTAGAATCAACAATATAGATTCATAGGTGTTAACTCTTTGTCAAATAACAAGCTGAAGATAATCCAGGACATAGAAAGTAACAGCATACAAGGAGCACTTGTCAGACACTGGAACACGTAATTCAATTAGATAGTCGTACACACAAGCAAAAGTCGCTATTTGATAGCGCCCCTGTGGAATTCAATTGACTATAATGATCTCTCCACGTCGCTGTTTGATGTGAACTTTTTGTGTTGCAATCGAAATAGTGAATTGACCTGTTTACGCCCGTTTTGAGGCTGAATTCAATTACGTCTCGGCTGAAATTGAATACTGACTTTTGCCAACAGTGTAAATGGGATCTATACATCAAACTTGTGGTAAGTGAATGTTAAGCTATGGTGAACAGACATGGTTTATCTGAGATGGTTGCCGACTACATCGCCGGTCAATTCACTCCTTTCCCATTCGCTACGAGGCAATAATGTCATATTAACAAAAGTATGCAAACATATCGCAGGTTTTAAAAGAAAAAAACTAGGTGACACGCATTTGACGTCACCTGTTCACTTTTGCTGGAAATGCATTGTAGAGAGTGTGAAAGGGGAGAATTGGATAGAGTTTGTCATATTGCCTAGATTGATCCGGCAATCTTTGTGCCATACTGCTGCCCACTGCTGAATGGCTTAACCCAGAAGAAGCTTACCTGTCTAGACTGACTTTTATGTCAAGTAGAGTTTTCAAAGCATAATGAAATGGTGGTGATGTCACTTACCATCAATAGTATGTGTGTCCACCATGTCCTTGGAAGCATTCAGTGCATGTGCTATGCATGCTGTCACTAGGTTTTGTGTTGTCTTGGGGAGATGTGGTCCAGTGGATAAGACGGCTGCCCGACTCATGATCTGAAGGTTGTTGGTTCAAGCCCCGCTGTGGCCAAATGTGGTGTGCACTTGGGCAATGGCACTTTGCCTCACTTGCCTTCGTTGACCCAAAGCGATATTGGGTAGCGGTAGGGGAAATATTACAATCTAAGTGCTGATAGGATTGTTGGCCTTGGCCGGCTGGCCAACCTAGGTGAAGGAAATGATTGTGATTGATTTCTGATGGCAGCGTATAATAAGAATTGGCAACAGCGGCTTTGCCTACGTGTGTAAAAGCGCTATAAAATCTCATTATTATTTATATATTATTTTATTATTATTATATCTGAAAACAGGCAAGGGTCCCTGTCAGCGCATGTCACTGTTGTGTCAGTTTTGCAACTGCTGGTGGTCAAAAACAAAATGACAGTTTTTAGAGTAGAGTATGGAAGTAATACTGTGTGCAATTTTGGTTCATTTTGGATGGGCAGGGATTTTAAGATATTGCCTGTAGGTGAAAAATGATAAGATTCTTTTTGTGTCAGTTTACCTAGGCCATCATAGAGCAAAGATAATTTTAAAGCCTTTGAAAACAGTACTTCTTACAAGAGACACAGAATCAATTTGAACAAAAATATAAAGTCCTTCATTTTACTCTCAAATGATTGACTTTAAGACATATAGAAAGAACAAAAAACATAATTATTTTACAAAAAAAATGGGCTTTTATCTAGTACAAAGAAAGTCTTAATGCCTCAAACTCCATGATTTGACCTTGGTTTAAGTACATAATTTTTATAGCTCCAAAGGTGTTAAAATCCATTGTATTACATGAGACTTCAGTGAACTCATACTCATTGATTCTAACTACAAAGGTGACGGATCAGGTCAACAGTGTGCATACAAGGAACTATCATGTGAATTTTCTTATGTTTAATACGTTGAACACTATGGTTTTCGGAATATTAAACCATTCTGGATGTGGTTTTGTGCGCCTGCATTAAGGCAGGACACGACAAAAAACATAGAGATCACTTTGTCACTGTTGATGTCTGTTGTTGTTGTTGATGTCTGTTGTTGTTGTTGTTGAAAAAAGGTTAACATTTGCCCTGGAATAGCCACATACTTTGATGATTTAAACAAACTTGAGTCATAGATTTCTTTCGTCTTGCGTTGAGGCAGCAGCTAAATGTGTTGTAACGTTGGAGCCAACTCATCACTGTTGATTGGTGGGGGGTTGAGATATCTGTATCCGCCGGCGGACGAAATGTAGGGCCACTCATTGAGAATGAGATCCGCAGTCTGTGGGAGAACCACATGGCAGGCTGGCGATGGCCGGCCGCAGCCCCCTTCGGTGCATATCGCTATTGAAGCGACCGACACCTGTGCGTATCCTGGTTAAGGTGACCCATTCCTTGCGTAGAGAGAGATGGCACTCCAGGTGGTAGTTCTGTCTTAGGTGTAATAGAGAGTTGATTGGTCCTTGGAAGTCTAGCCAGGCAGATTCCATGTCTTGTAAGATGTTGAAGGGGGGAACTGGAGAGTTTAGCAGCGTCCCGACAGAAAGTTCGACGAGAGCGCAGTCTCTGATTACCGAGTGTGGTGTGATTCTTTGACCGTGTTATGCAGCAGTGCTTGTTGTCAGAAGGGCCTTATTCACTAGTTTGTGTGAGTAGTGCTCCCTCCGAAGTGGGCCAGGCTGCCACTGACCTGAAAGCACTGGTAGATATTCAGATGGAGTGGGGCAGAGGCAGCCATTTATGGTTCTCAAGGTCTGGGAGTACTGTGTCCAGCTAATTTGTGTGAGAGCTGTTGCACCATGCTGTGGGAGACATATTCAGCAGGCTGTAGACCAGAGCCAAGGCAGAGGTGCATAGGGTCGTTGGGATGGACACCCCATGAAGATCAGCAAGTCTGCACAGGAGGTTATTCCTCGAAGATACCTTGGCCGCATAAGGAACTCGAGGTGACTGCGGTAAATAAACTGCCGGTTATGAAAGCTTCACTCCCAAGTAGGTTGGTGTAGGATTAGGTTGATTATGGCAGAGGCGCTCCATGGAGGTTGATGTGAACGCTGGCGATGAGCCTCTTTGGTGTGTTGTTGAGGTGGAAGGCAGTAGCGTGTGGTCTTGGGCTTATGTAGCTTCAGTACTCCAGGGTCTGAGCTAGCTGCAAGTTAGGGCCCTGTCTGTAGTAAGTGTTGCTTTAACTATTCTGTCCAATTGCTGTCCGAAGTGGTAGGGAAGCCAAGCTCTTCTGCGTACCATATTGTCTCGATGTTGTCTGAGGTATATCGCTGATATCAAGTTGAACAGCATAGGAGCAATACAGATCCTGTGGTACACCTTCCCAGACGCGCAGACCAATACTCTGCACAATCAATCGTCTGAGAATAAAGCTACTGTTTGCAAGCATGTTTACATATGATTGTTAAAGGTGGACGATCAGGGATGGTCCTAAGAAGCTTGAGTGTCAGGCCCCTGTGCAACACGCGGTGGCATATGCTGCAGTAGTAAGGTCAACAAGATGAGATGCCTTACGGCGCTTGTCAAAGCTTCCTTCAATATATTTGTGAGTTTACAATATGGTTGGGACAGTGCCCTCCCCGGCCACGGCGAAAGTCCTATTGTTCGTCAGTCAATGGGGACATTTCGATGGGTTTGAAATTCTGCCGGTTTGTGAGGCGGTGGTGGTGGGGTTTGTTTGGTTTTATAGTCTTACAGGCCTTCCTGCGGGGAGTGGTTGAAGTCGATTCCGTGGAAGTCTCCTCCCAGCGCTAGCCCGTGTTTGTCTGTTTCCTGTCCAAGACAGTCAGTTTAGTTTTGTCAGGTCTGACGCCTATAGGATGAAGCAGCTCTTCCCCGGGTTCAGAATTCAGAAGTCATTTGAAAGAATATCACATTCCTCATCCCAGTATGGAATATAACTGCGACGGCAGCCAGTGGATGGTCTTCTGTGCCTATATTAATAAAGAGGTTGAACATGCTGTGTAGGGAATATTGTCCAAGGTTGGAGGAGGGTTGGTGTCGGGAGGTTGGGACTTTTGAATCCACAAGGTTCTGAACTAGTCCCAGTCTGCCTTGCGGAAGTTCACCTTTTCACTGGCTTTGTTGGTATAGGCTTGTCAAGGGATCTCCTGAGAGATCAGTGATCGGTCGTGTTGGGACGCTTCGGGGGGAAGCTGGTGAGAACAGTAGGTGAATGGGGATGGTGTCCATGTTTGCAACAAAAAGGGAGGTCAGGGTTTGTAGACGCATTCCACCTTCCGGAGTTGAAGGTGTATGGTTGCTTGGGGGAGTTGCAATAGTTGTACACCGGATTTTTGAGGCCCAGTCCTCTATGTAGCTCCACCAGGGTTGGTTTCCTGTAACCCCATGTAATGCTATGACTGCTAAAGTCGCCAGCATAAATGCAAGGTACACCATAAGTTGGTAAAGAGTCTGCTTGATGCCGATGGTTAGGTGGCTTGTAGACATTGGTGACATGAACACCTGCAATTTTGGTAGTTGCCATTCCAGGGTGGAGTCTGCAGGTGAGGTTGCAATTTGTTTCCATTGGGCTGAGTTACTAGCAAAGGTGGCAATCCTGTGGGTAGCGCTCTTGGTGTGTGCAGCTAGGGTGTAGCCTGTTCAGAATGGAACTGTCAGTAGCGTGTGTCTCTTGGAGGAGAATCGCAGTGACTTTATGCGTATGTGTGAGGTGTTCGATGATGTTTATCTCTGCCCTAGTGAGACCTTCCACATTTAGTTGGAGCACTGAGATGCCATCTGACTTGACATCTGGTGATGCCTGCCCTAATAAGGGCACGTGTGCCAGACTGGCATCAGATAGTGTCCTCTGACGGGGCATGATTAAAATACAGTGAGATAAAAAAGACAACAGTGAATTAAAAAAGACAACAGATGTTAGCGTAGCCTCAGTTGATTATCATTCGCCTGAAAATATCAGTTACCGGGGTTCACCACGAGGTTGATAATCTTAAACCCCATAGATGCAACATGGGATCCCGCATTTGAAAAGTTGAAGTTCAATTGGAACCAAACTTGAGTCATAGGTGCAACATTGGATCCCTCATTTGTTGATATGGTCAAAGGTCACATGCCAAGGTCAAAGGTCATATGAGACCTATCATTACAAACCACGACGGCAGGTGACACATGTGGTCCGAGGACCGATGTATTTTATTACAAAATCAGAGGTGAATTCAGTATTCTGCCACCACATCCTTCAACATGCAGTTTATTACGTTGAGGCTGCCGATTTCATAGGGTGGTGGCACAATACAAAATTATTTCCCAATCATTCCATTTACACATACAGGTGTTAATTTGGAATTAATCATTTCAGGTGAGAGTTACATGTAAAATAAAAATATGGGTTTTCAAAAGTTTTGAGGGTGCTCTCTTTTTTAAATGTGCCAGTGTCTTTAAGGATTGATATTTTCTCTTTATGGTTGGGTTTATGCTTTCATTGAGGTGTATTTCTAAGTCAATGCTTTTTATAAAATGGGAATTGTTTAACTTTACAGACTTTGGGCTACTTTTAGCCCAGATTCGCTTCAGTGGTTTCATTGTTTTAGAGCAGTGAACCATTGCTGAAGCTAGCGAGACATGGACAATTCTGGCCAGAACCTGACCTTGATTTCTAGACAAAATGTCTCGGCACTGGGCTGTTTTTTCAATGAAACTGTAACCTGTTATCTTCTGGTCTACCCACAAAATTGTTGTGGCTGCATGTAACCACAGGCCAATTTTACTGATAAAATCCTTGGTGTGGGAGGCCCAGGAATTTGCCTAGCATGGGTCCAGGTAAAGGGTTAGGTCATCTTCGGACTATCAAGTTTGAAATTACATTTGGGCAATCACAAAACTTTTTTTGTTACAGACAGCTGATGTAATTAGGGAGTCTGTAATGTTAGAAGACAAATCACTTCAGTGAGACAGAGTCACTTCATTTATGAATTATAACTGTTCATTTGATTAGCCTGAGTCCCTTAACTAGTCTGGTACATAAATCAGCTTTATTAATTATGGAAGGTACTCAGCCTGTTGAGGTACTTAGCCTATTGTGTAGTGTACGCTTTTTCAATGCAACTTGCATCTGTGAATGACATCTTGTGAAACTCAGTGAAAGTTAACAATATATTCTGTATCAAGAGTCTTAATAAATGTACGCAGGTTTTCAATGAGAAGAAGGAGGTTTTATGGCTTATTCTAATTGGTATTGAATTGAGAGAGGTGTATGTTTTGGGGAATTACTTGTCATTTTTGTTTGGTTATCAGTTTTAACTTACAAAGTTAGAATAAGAGGTGCCCTTGGGTTTAGTTATGCCATTTTTTTCCAATTCATTAACAAAAGATGAGATGGTCGTGTTGGAAAATATTTCACCAGACAAAACTGAGCGATATTCTGAGCAAAGAAAAGTTAGACATTCTTGATTGAAGCCATGTTACCTGTTATCAAACTAGATATAAGGATTGAGCCTAGCTGTAGACGGATGTAACATGACTGAACATGCCGGGGCGAGATATCATTTTAGTACTTAGATTGTTGAACTTAGTCAATTATAAATAATTAATGATGGAAACCCTACATTGATGCTCTCCATTGTCATCTAAGCAATATGTTAAGGTAGTGTGTGTTTGTGATTCACGATGGACTGGCTCTACTTTGTAGCATATAGTTCATTTTTTTTCTCAAGGCTTTCAATATTTCTTTCTTCTGTCAAGTGTAGTGCTGCAAAGCAAAACAAAACATTTTTACACCCCTTACTTTTGACAACAGACTACATAGTTCATGTGGTTGGTGCTCCTTTAATATGAGGAATCTAGCATTGCAAAGCAATCAAGCATTGCAAAAGGGGGTAGCCTCCTTTTGAAGTTAAAGCGTCACTCAAAAAAAACTTGACAGAAACTCTGACAGTAGAAAGTATACTGATGGCAAACTAAGTTAAAGGTCAGTAAGAGTCGATAGTAAAAACTAACGCCACGTGGTTAGCAAACCACGGGTATATTCGCATGGGAATGGAGCATGTGGACTAGGATCTCGGTGGTTCGAGTATTCCCAAAAGTCGAATCAGAGGCACAGGGGCTATCAGTATACAAGTTTGGGCTCTGAGGTCTGTGGTGGTTCTTGAGTTTGAGGACCGTACATTTTAACATTTGGCCTCCTGTGGCCCTTGACCTTTAAACATCTGGGTCGAGATACCCAAAAGCACATAGGGTCAAGGGGCTATGTGGCTGCAAGATAAAGATTGAGCCTGAGGCGCTTGGGTTCTGAGTGTGGGTGGCCCCTACATTTAACGTTTGGCCCCCTTGAGCCCTTGATACTTTGACCTGTGGGATCGAGATACCCAAAAGGCACATCAGGGGTCCAAGGGCTATAGCTCAAGATTTGAACTACCCTGAGGCTGTTGGGGTCTTGAGTTATGGTTGGCCCCCAAATTGAACAGGTGGCCCAACCAGTACGTATAAGCCTGAACTTCGCCTCGGGATCGAGTGACTAACAAAAACGCACATCAGGTGTCCAAGGGCAATCAGCCTGTAAAATTTGGGCTCCGAGGCTACTATGGTTCTTGTGTTATGAGTGTCACCTAGATTACCATGTGGCCCCCTGGAGCCCTTGACCGGACCTCTGGGGTCGAGAAGATACCGAACAAGGCCACATCAGGGGCACAGGGGGGCATCATCCTACCAGGTTGGGGCCCCGAGGCTGCATGGTTTGAGTTATGGGTGTTCGTTGTAAGCGTTTTAGAAGGAGACGGAGAGAAGAAGAAGAGGGAAACTTAACAGCACGAGCCTACAATAATTCGCATGTTATACTGCGAAATAATAATGCATGAGGTCAAATGACTTTTCCATTTCGATGAGGCAAAACATGCAGGTTTCAAAGTTGCATTTAAACCCATTGAATTGCTGTGCTTTTGCTATCTTTTGTATTGGTAGCATGCAGTGAAGAGAGCCCTACTGCTCCATGTTAATAATATCTGTAAAATAACACTGAAGTGATTTCCCACCATAAGTAGGAAATGTTCAGTAAAAAAACATCGCTGGGATATACAGTACACGATGGAGAAGAATTGAATTCCTCAAAGCTGTGTGTCGTCTGTTGCCCTAGGCTCAATGCTGCGAGTGCTGTCTTGCCTTAGGCTTATGCAGCTAGCATAATGAGCCGTGGTGAATTGTTCTCCTATGCAAAACACAGGCAGAGTGAAAGTGTGAAGATGAGGAGAGCAAATCAGGGGGAAATTAGAAGATGTCAAAAGTATCAGTCCAGTTAATGTGAATGGTTTCTGTGTTGTGTAGGGTTGACATATGAGTCAAGCAATTGTTTTCAGTGATTTGCTGACTTTTTTCAATCAATGCAGTACTTTTTGAAATAGGGTCTGAATGGCGGTAGTTATGGCATGTTCACGAGAGGGGGCAGTTAGTTTTGCCTTATCTTGAAAAATTTGTTTCTTCAGTTACAATTCTTTTTTCAAGCCACTCTGTCCGTGACAGGGGCAGACGCCGCGGGTGGCAGGAGCGGGACAGGGGTGAAATTACACTTTAGGGATAGTCACATTATAACCGGTGTCTGGTCAAATGTAACATCACCAGAAAACAGTATCTTGTTGTAAAAACTTGAAAACTGGATAGTTTGAAAATCGGCTTGATATGAATAAGTGACCTGAAATACATAATAAACCTATCACAAAAATCAAATCCTCTTGCAAAAAGTAGGTTGAAAATTGTCATGTTTGTTGACAATGTTACATTTGATGGACAATGTTTGCAATAAGAAAAATGGGATTTTAGGGTAAAATTATATTTCTTTGCCCAATTGTACTTTTTAGAGTGTCTCTGGCCTCAAAACTTTCCAATTGAAACTGTTTTAAATGGATCAAATGTATTACTTTAAGATGTGTGTCATTTTGGCTATCAAAAGAGAAAAGATGGGAAAGGAAAAAAGAAACAGAACAGTGAAGGAAACATGATATAGAAGAGAGAAAGAAAAGACAGGAAAACGAGAAGAGAGTATTCACTGAGAAACAAGAGAACCAGACCTGCGAGTTAGAAGAAAACAGAGTGGAAAGAAGAGGAAAATAAAGGAAGATGGAAAAAGAAAATAAAGAGAAAAACATGGAGAAAGAAAATAGGACAAGAATGTAGAACAAAAACAGGAGAAAGAAAGTGGGAAGAGAAAGAAACCCAAGAGGAAAGGAAGAGCAGAATTGATAAAAGGACAAGAACAGGATAAAGAATAAAATAGAATGAATGCAGTGGAGAGCTATTCATGTATATTCCCTTTCTAAAGTGAGATAATTTTTTGTGAAGTTGCATTTCTATAATAACCATTACTATCATCGTGTTTCTGATTGAAACAGTCAAGATTTTGATCACCTCTTTTGTTTTCATGCAGGCAATAGACGATGTAAGTAAAGGTCGCATCCAGCCCAAGGACAGTCTATATGAGCTCAAGATGCACCAAGAGAAAGGAAATAAACTACAGGTGAGAATACTTCAAAAACTTAACCATTGATTTTCCCCCCTTGATCTGAAGGTATCTCTCGGAGCACAAAGGATCTTGAGAGTTCTCAATTCATGAATAGCAGTGTCAATTATTTTTCAAGACGTAATCGCTTAAAGAGCAAGGGGGGGGGGGGCTTATGCCAGTAAAGTAGATAACATATTGTGGGTGGAAAGGCATATATTGGTTTACATAGTGGCTATGGTGAAGATTCAGGCTATTCAAAATTTGATATTTATTGAAAAAGAAATGTGAATTTTAGAGGAAGTGAAATTAATATTTTAAGCAGAATAGTTCCAAATGCCAAGATGCCCAAACGGAGGGTTGGCCAGTCATTTGGGAGTTTTGAAGTCAGGGACTTTGGAGTTTTGGTGAAGGAATTCCAGAATTTGTCCAAAATGGTGAAATGATGAAAATTCAAGAATTTCCCATGAGTGATAGGCAGAGATGGGAAAATAGTGGTAAAACAGGGAAAAAAAATATGCTTAGATTCACCAGAGATCTTTCTTCTCCAGCACTTCTGAAGTTAGAAGTGGTTAAGATACTTTGTGACTACAGTTTCAGGTGTACTTGAGTAAGAGAAATGCCTCTGGTTTCATTACAAATCGGGAAATTCCATATGTGTAAAAGCAGTGGCAAGCATGAATGCAGCATGTCATGAAAGTTTCATTAAGAGTACTACCAGAAATTACTGCAGTTTGCAAGGAAAACAGCAAAAACAAAGCCCATACAATGCACAACATAGTGTAAAACAGGCCATCCTTGGTGGAGATGTTTTGGCAACGAAAATGGTGTGTGTGACACGCTCATCAATTTGCTCTTCCTCATTGAAGGCAACAATTACCTAAAGTTCTGTTCACTCGAAGATGAACCCTGGCTGTGAAAAGTAAAATCCGAGGTAAGTTATTGCTGTCATGCAGAATTCTCTTTGTGGTTATGTTGAGAGATTGTGTCCATATACTATAGCCCTCAGCAAATGGCCTGCAGTGACCAACAACTAGAAGGTTAGTTTGCGGGGAGACAAAAGTTGGCAAACAACCGTGGGAACATGGGTATAAATAAATTTTACCTTTCTACCTGCTTATAGTGCATATAGCTTTATTCTGGTAAGGAATGATGTACAGATAGAGGAAACTATGAGTTACAATATGCTATCAACCAGGGACACAGTTCAGTGGTGTACTTGTACATACATGGGACATGAACATGACCTTGTCTTGTGTGTCTGAGTGTCCTCTATCATACCCAAAACCAGGGGGGTATGTTCTAAATACACTGGTAATGTAAGGTACTGAACTGTGCCAGGGAATTGAGATTTACAGGACTCATAGTGAGAGTAGGGGGCATAGTGGTGTCTAATGTAATTATGCCAAAAGGTGTTGTTATTGGAGCAACTTCATAATTCCCGACCTAGTGGAAGGGGTTCGGGTATTACTCCTTCCATTCTACTTGTAACAAATTTTAACTGTAGCCTGCTACACTGCTTTCACCTTACACTTACAGAAGATAGGCAAGTGTGCAACGGATGGCGGTGATGGGGGGGGGTACGCCTTCCTCTCACAATTGTAAGAGGGAGAAAATGAACTTTGGGTGATTCACTAGTGATTGAGAAACGGCAATATTTGGAGCAGTTTACTTCTGTGAAAAGGAACCTATGACACTGCCTAGAGTCTATTTTTTCCAACCTCAGCATACTTCCACCAAGGTCACTATCCATCTGGTAGTGAATGGGCTCTATAGCGGTGTGACGGTAGCATACCTTAAAAATCCATGATGCGGTTCATTCGCCTATGTTGCAAAGTTTTTTTAAAAGGTATACGTGATATCAAACATGCATGTAATCACACCCCGATTTTAAGCTGCTAGCGGTAACAAAGGCTCAGCGAGCGGGTTTCTATACTCTAAGGGATGATGTTGAAGTAATTCTCACTGGGCCATTATTAGTTCCAAAAGCCCCAGGGGCGGAATATGCCGCTTAAAGCTGTGTTGTTGTATCGTTTTGGTAACAAGGAAGCCTGGTCTGGCATTTGATGCAATAAGCACAGGTAATCAAATCGCATGTATAAAGGAAAACCATACTGTCTCAAATGTCTTGTCTCCAGTTTGTTATCGAGCACCAACTGTGTGCTGTGTATATTTACACCAATCAAACAGTTTGTTTTGTGAGTGGTGTGTTAGTTACTTATGAGGGGGAAAAATCTTGTGTATTGCATCTTCAAGTCCAGAAAGGACGTATGAGGTAAAGTGGGAAAATTTTGCTGAGAGGAAGTATATTTGTTTGAACGGCCAATGAATTCTCATTTACACTATTAATTGAAATTATTTATAATCATAGGACCATAAAATATTGGGTTTATGACTCCCACAAGTGTTAGAGAAGATGCTTCTTTAAATATTTTGAGCTTAACCCTCCAATTACAACGAAAGCTTGAAACCTAAAGGGGGGCTGCAATCTTTAAAAATCTCTGAACAGAAGGTGTTCTTGCACTAAAAACTTTAATGGTAATATGCAGGGTTATACTTTAATTCCCTCCCCACTTAGATAAGTAATTGTTATGTAATCTCATTAGCATTACTAATGGTGTGTAGAGCCATGCCTACATCTCGTGGCAAATTTTTACAAGAAATATGTGGTTGCTACAAATAAATATTTGTGCTGATATTGTAGACAGTTTTAGGGGAGAGTGATGGCTCTTATACAGGACTGTTTACAGATGGTGACTCGAATTAAAGATGCCGAGTCCATCAAAGATGATCAAGATGTGTTAGCCCTGTTGACAACTACTTGTTTGTTTAAATGATCAGTGTGGAAAATCTAGAAGATAGGATGGGTAGCACTGTAGCCCACCAGGAGAAAAATTATACCATCCACAGTTGAAAAAACGTGACATATGGGGACCCCATATTCAACACCAGAGCAAAAGGCGGAGAGGGTGAAGTAGCACAATATTAAATCCTGCAAGACGGTCGTTGGACAAGCACCTGCTGCATAATATGTCAAAGAATGACACCAGTTCCACCAGACAGAGACTGCGCTCTCGTCAACCGTTTCGTCGACACGCTGCTAAAACTCTCAGTTTAAAACACATTCATTATATCGGACAGTTTTGCCTTGAATTACGGTTAGTAGAAATATTTTTAAAGTGAATGTTCCAGAGTGTGAATATTGCTATTGGCTATGAGTTAAAGATCAAGGCTGTGGAAAGATGTCAATATTCAAGTCTTGACATCGTGACAAGGTTCTTATACATTGTATACACTCTTTATAGCAAGTAAGTGCAGTTTGGGGGAAGATCAGAGGGTGGTTTTGAATCAATCCATAATACATTGCAACGTGCAGTCGCGTGCCCGTAATGTACTGGACTAAACACAACGTCGGTACTTAAGATAAAATGTTCCATTTATAAGTTAGAAAACCCAAGACCTTTTAGTGATAGTAGTTAAAAAATTACCCAAGTACTGATACTTTGGGGTAAAAGGAGTTGCAAAAGTCTGGTTTTAGTGTGTTGAGTTAAGATTTTTGGTGGGACACAGACCATATGGGGTGAAATTTTCCCAAAACGGGGTGCATTGTGGGGATGGACTCAATACACCCTCGTGGGGAAAGAAAAAGATAAGCAAAACCATTGAAATAATTCTAGATTGTTTCTTACCCTTGTCGGGCTTTGCTTAATTGTTGTTTTTAAGCCTATAGAGAATTTTGTCAATTGACACAGTACGTGTTTAATATAGCCGTTTTCATTGTGAAGAGTCAGCGGGGGATCTTTGGACATATGAGACAGGCCTCAGGTGGCAGAGTAGGAGAAAAAAAAACAAAACATCAGTAACTCAGGTGCTGCAAATTAAAATTTGGAAAAAGGTTCATTCCAATGTTAGCAATTGATTTGGGTTCCCAATAATGTAAGAATGTGTGAAATGAAAGGTTTGGAAGGAAAAAAGAGATGAAAAAAAAATGGGCTTTTATACAAAAACATACAAATCTATTCTACGGGCAGACGGACCTTTCAAGTATGGTCGATCGTTCAGCCAAATTGTTATTTATCTTTGTGCACCATCTCTAAAAAATCACCAGAATGGCACAAAAATGGATTGTTTTTTTTGGACTCACCATGTTCTATGCGTCCACCAAAAAAACAGCTGATTTTTACCTGTACAGAGCAAAGTTAAAACGAAAAACAAATCCAAAAGCCAAATTACGGTCGGTGATCCATATTTTGGGGTGGCCTTATCAGAGTCCACCGCAGCACATGTGCGGCGTGCAACACACCGCGCGCATTGAATTTCACATGCTGTAGGAAAGTGAGTAGTAGATTCTGCTTGTTATCCTGTGGTGACTGAATGTTGGCGGATAGTGGGGAATTGGACCATATTCCTCATTCCAGTTTTCCATTTAAATTAACAAAAAAACAAAACTCCAAAAATACAAAGGTAAAAAAAAGAAAAAAATGGCCAAATTAAAAAATGTCTTATGTTGATGTTATTTAAGTGCCAAACTTCCCCCCAAATTCCTCGTAAATTTTCATGAAAGGAAGAGCCCAGATTTCCCATGTTTTTCTGAGGGTACAAAACAATGTGGCAATGGAGCCTGTAGTCAAATTACATAGTTATGGTATCACAACACCAGTCAAACAAGTTCCTTAGTATTTCCTGTAGTTCATGGTGAACCAACCACAAACAAGGAACTTGATATCACTACTATGT
>JAMKCH010036241.1:0-108770 GCA_023653785.1 Ophioderma brevispina
TTATATCAAACCAAACGCTTACCCTTTCGTCATAACTTAAGCGCATTTCCATAATTTAATTACAATTAACATTCTATTAAACAAAAAACTTCTTTAAATACCCTTTAGTAGGGCACTGTGTAAATAGACTACTCGTAAGATAGCCTCAGGATGGACTCGAGATGGGCTGCAAATAAGTGAAAGCCCAAAAATGAATTAGACATGTATGCTTGCTAACTTAAATGGATATTGCAAGATGTTTTTTGCCTACATTCAGCATTCATGAGGTTTGGTTTGAAACAAAGAAGATGTCGTAATACTTGCCCGCCGTATCCCTAGCAAACCACTCTAAAGGATGTGTAGAATATAGTGGCGATTTATTTTGAAAAGAGCAAAACACAATTTCGCGCCTTTGGAAGAAGCCGATCGTGACAGGCATAGTTATTATCACTTACTATTTCGTGATAATTATTTTGATCAAAGGGGGGTGGGTAATGGCTTATATGTGATCTCCGTAAATAGTCAAGTTAATGTAATGTAAAGGGAACTCAGCTGGTTGATCTAGTTCTTACTTGGAACTTTTGGTAACCTCGTGCATATAAATTTAGAACTTGTCAGATATGGTAAAACGCAGGGGACTTTAATACTTACAACGCGACGCAAACAAACTCTTTCAATTTTGGCAGGCTTCTTGCTCAAAAACGTTCTTACACTATCCGGTTATGGGCTTTACTGTGAAAGGTCACTGACAGGGAACTGAAAAACATAATGAAGGGAGAGAGAAGAAAATGTGATGACCTACCACGTTTGTGCTGAATGTGCAAAATAAGAAAAGTTATGGAGGGGTGAATATTAATCGCACACCAATCCAAACAGACGTTTTCAGAGATGCGGCTTCTCGAATTTTTACAAGGGACGGCCTTCAGGCCGCCTGTTCTTTGCTTTTGTTTTTTTCTTTTTTGATGGGTTCTTTCTTTATTCCTCTTCTTTCTTTCTGTCAACACTTCAACTGCGTCTAGCTCAGTAATGGTTTGACGTATTCCGACCAGACTTACAACGAAGACCGCTGAGGCAATTCCCATTTTGTCAATGACTTTGACCCCTGTCAGGGGTCATAGGGGTCACGGAGGTCAAAAGTGTATTGGCTTTAAAAAGTTCAGCGCCTACTGATCACAATGCACGGTCACGTGACTCATTGAGATGGAGTAGCTGAGGACCCTTCACAAAAGGTATGGGGTGAGAGGTCAAATCTGGGGTCTATTAAGGGGGCACTTACGGTATTAATGTGAAAAATTTTCACAAAAAATCTCAAAAATAGCTATCTGCTATATGCAAAGTTGCATGGTCACGGACTCATTACATATGAAGCAGCTTAGACCCTTCATAAACAGTTGTGCTCGACATGGGGGGTCAAAGGTCATTAAACGGGAAACTTACGGTCAAAAACCAAAAATATTCCAAAATATTTGCAAACTTTTATCTCCAAAACCCCCCCCAAACATAGTACAGGGACTTAACTTTCAGATTTGCATTCAGGTTACCTGGGTATGCACAGATATTTTATTTGGAGGTCAACGGTCCTTTAAGGTCATTTCCGGTTTAAGTCAATAATTTTAAGGAATTTTTTTATATCCAGAAACCAAGCATAGTAGAATTTTTTGATTTGCATTGGAACAATGCAATTTTTGTTGTGTACACGAGGTTTTTTTATACTGGGATAAAAGGTCTTAAGGGGGTCAAAAAGGTCAATTTTGCCAAAAAATGCTAAAAATAAGACCAAATTGGCTATAAATCAGCCTAAGACAGACAGATCAAGCCTGTATTGCTGTCATTTATGTAACATTAAGGTAACAGAAGTACTATGATATCCTCGGACCCCAATGTCAAAGTTCAAGGTCACAAGTCCAAATCTACAAACAAGCTCGCGATTGAGCTGAAAGACATCGCCGGATAAGGAATGGAGGACGCCCTCTGTAGATTTCATGAAAGCAGATGAACTTGAAAAATATCCGTCTCCGCATGTTAAAGGGACATGTCCCAAGTTTAACTTTTTCCGTTTTCAAAAATCCCACTTTACATAAATCTCCCTAAAAGACGGTTTTATGTAAAATATCATACAAGGTTCAATGGGTAACTGAAATTTCAAAGATATGAACCCTTTCCCCCCAAGAACCACGATCCGCTTTGCAAGGATGTGCGTTAATTATTAAGCATATATATATGAGTGGCATTCGGGTTTCTTGGGGGGAAGACTCTTTTGCATTTATTGTTTTCTGGGGGTCCTGAACACTAAATGGAATTGCCATAGAACACAAACAACATATTACTACATCCATGCCACATCACTATGTGGTAAGGTATGCTATCTACCCAGGGCTCAGTTCAGAGCCTTGTAATGGACACATGTTAACGACAGCTGACCTCATATCCTGGGTAACATAAATCATACTCAAATACAAGGGTGATGTATTTGTTCAATACACTGGTGAATGAAAGCTATTGACTGTGCCATTGGAATTTGTGATTTTATTAGCTCATAGCGCTAGCTGGCTTACTCATGATATCAATAGCGTGGTCATGGGCCCCAATGGTGTTGTATTCCCGAGTCTGCTTGTTTGAAGAAGACAGTTATATAATCCAATCTCGTCGCATAAGCTAATTGTATTTGGGTATTGTATTAAGGGCTGCCTCTGTTTGTAGCCTCTTTGTAGCTTATAAGGACAAAAGGCATGTATATACGTCCCTTACAAGCTCTATAACAAAGGGAGCTCTGCAAAACATATCCTTCTTCATTTTAAGTAATAAATGTCATTGGAATGGATGAATTACCTAGCTTTGCTTTTTCCAGAGAGCAGTGCCCCTGAACTTTCTCGACTTTTGTATTTTTATTGATCAAATGTATTTGGGGAATAAAAAAACACAGTGCGTATATGTTAAAGTACTTGTAAAACACCCCAACTCAACTGATGGTGAACGATGCACAAATAAACTATTATGATTATAGGGGGCTATCTTCTCTCCTTATCCGGCGATGTCCGTTGTCAGGATAATCCTTGTGGCATCAAAATACAAAACAAGTACAATTGACCCCATTCGTGACCCAGGGTTCACGTTAGAGGGGTGAAAAGGTCAATTTCCTGACATGCTTGGATGGAGTTGTTGAAACTCAATAATTATTGATCCTTTTGTAAAGTTGGTAACACGTAAAAATACATAATGACATTTGTGACATCTTGGTGAAGTAGTACAGGGGTGGTAAAAGGTCAAGTCACCTCAAGGGGTCATAAGGGGATCACCATCATTCCCAATACGGCACCGTCTTGTAAATTCGATCTGTTCCAGGTCTAGTTATATTTTATTGCCGTTTAATTCTATCTACTGAAGTCTCATGCTAGTTTGGGAGAGTTTTGATGTCCAAAGATCATCCTAAGGTCGTCAATAGCTCCTTCGCATGATTCTTGTGCAATTTTTAACTCATTATCATCTCTTGTGTGTGAGAATTTCCGGAGTATTCAATTCGGAAACCTTGCACATCCTGTCTACCAATCGATCTCGGACGACAGTGCACTCAGTAGTGACTGCATGCATGAAAAAACTCTTTTTAAACTGTTTGCTGTACTCGTGCAATATTATTAGTTATCCGTCCTTGCTGAAATTTCCATGTGTACGCTAAGCTGCAATTTTGACTCATTATCATCGCTTGTGTGTGAGAAGATTTCCGTGAGTATTCAAATTCGGAACCTTGCAACATTCCTGTCTACCAATCAATCTCGGACGACCAGTGCACTCAGTAGTGACTTGCCATGATAAAAAACTCTTTAAAAATGGTGCTGTACCGTGAATATTATCGTTAGCTGACCTTGCGGAAATTTCCACGTGGTAAGCTTACGCTGAATTCATTGCCACCACCAGCAGTGTAGCTATCGTGTTAACTTAACTAGATCTGCCGATTATGCAATTGCAATAACCATTTTCTGTTCGTGTATGGTGATGGTGTTTCAACGTTCTGCTAAGTCTTGTATGATGAGCTATGGCTGTCGTTCTGGAAGATCTGGTGTTATCTTCGCATTGTTCCTTTAATGAGTATGAAGCAATTTCTCGTTCTTCTTCGTCGACCAAACATCGAGGACATTCAATCTACCACCCTTGTTTGTCAGTTAGAAAACCTACCTCATGATTAGTCTGGGCATGAAAAACTTTTTGTTAGTTTATTTGCGCCGGGGAGTTCGAGTAAACCCAAAACATTCTGGCTACGATTGTGAACTTAATTCCTCGCAATGTCATGGGGTTACTCCTGTCTGGCGATGTGCATCCTTGTCCTGGACCAGTAGCAGATGAAATCACAACTGAAACTACTGATTACCTTTGAGAACTTAGAATTTTCAATAAACAAAGGCTTGAAACTTTATGCAATTAAATGCCCGTAGTATAATGCACATGGTTACCCTGTATGAATTAAATTTATTTATCTGATCAAATGCGGCTGTGTGGCTGTAAATAGACATGGCTTGATTGATACAAAATGACGTCTAAATTACATTCCAATATAATTTGGAACGTATGGACCGTAATAGGGAAGGAAGGGTGGAGGGGTTTGTTTCTTACATTAGATCTGATATTGCATACAATCTAAGATCTGGACCTGTGGTCATAAAAACATTGAAGCTTGTGGATCGACCTTATGCTGCCGAAAACAAATCCAACCATCCCTCACCGGTGTTTGGATATCATAACACAACAGCAGTGCATTTTTTTTACCATTCTGGAGGGAGGTTTGTTCAGGTAATCAAGCTCTCAGTGGAAAATGAAAACCATCATTATTGGGTGATTTTAATGCTCATGTACTGCCAAAAACACCCAGAGAGTATTTGTCAGCATTAGAAAAAGTTTGCCATATGTTCGATCTGAAGCAGCTTATTGACAAACCCAACTAGAGTCACCGAGACAACTAGTCTGCAATAAGATCTTATTTTTGTGTCGACCTCTGAAAATATGCCAATCTGGTGTGATACCAATAGGTGTTCGCGTGATCATATTTTGACATTTTGCAGAAGAAGAAGGATTCCAAACAAAAATTTTTTCATCCTAAAACCATAAATACTAGGTCGATGAAAAAGATTCCACAGAAGGTTTTTATCCAATTGAATGAAATTCTTGGGACTCTGATATTGAGCTATGATAATGTGGAAAAGGCTTGGGAGGAGTTTAAGAATGGTTTTTGAAATCCAGTGATGACATTGCTCCTATGAAACATGCGGGTAAAACAAAAGTATGACCCATGGTTCTTCACAGTGACATCAAAACATCTGATCCATGAAAGAGATACCGCTTTGCGCACTTACAATAAAACAAAGATCCTGCCATGGTAAGATGTCCGAGTTCAGAAAGCTCAGAAATCAGGTGCAATAGAAATAAAAAAAACAAAATCTGGGTATTTAAAGACAAATTGAAGATAATATAAATAATCCTGAAAAAAACTTTTGAGGTTTTGAAAAACTTGGGTTGCCCTTTCAAACAATGTGTCCCAGAATTCATGCAGTATTGGGCTCGAGTCTGATGGTGAGATTTGCTTTGATAGGGGGCAACGTGGCGGAGAAAATTCAAACCAATTTCTTTACTACGTTGCATCATCTCTTTGTCAGCAAACTCCATTGGGCAAGGGCAGATATGGTTTGGATTCTGTTTTAATTTTACCAAGAGAAAACATGTTACACCAATGCATTAATCTTTTGAGTTAGTGAAAGTAATGTTTATGATTTGGCTGGCCAAAACCAATGTTGCCAAATCTACTGGTCTTGACAATCTTCCTGTAAACCTCAAGGGATGCCTGCCAACCGTGATTTCTAAGCCTCTACTCATATCAGTAATGTGTCTATTACGTCGGTGCTATTCCAAATGATATTGAAAAAGGCTAGAGTGGTGCGATTTATAAAAAGAATAGCAAAAACAGAGGGCTAGTAATTACAGTCCAGTTTCCATCTTGAGTGTGAATTTCAAAAATCTTTGAGAGAGTTGTCTATGACCAGTTGTAAACATACCTTAGAATGATTCGCTCCTTTATGAATTTCAGTCAGGTTTTCGACGATCCTTTTCAACTGAAAACTTGCTTGTTCAACTGTCAGACACATAGTAAAGGATGGATAAGGCAATTTATGGTATGGTGGTCCGGGATTTGCAAAGGCGTTTGACACGGTGGATCATTAGCTCCTTCTGGCAAGTGAAAGCAATCGGCCTGGCTGAAAGATCCATCAAATGGTTGACTCAATCTTTCGGGCAGAAAACAGGTTGTGGACATGGTGGTATCTATCTCAGCCCAAAGGTTATACCATGGGAGTCGCCATCGCAAGGCTCAATATGGGACCATTTTGTTTTTAATCTATGTCAACGACATGATTTCTACAGTTAACTGTAAGTTACTTCTTTATTGCTGAGACTCGGCTCTTGATGTCTCGCATAGTGATGTTTAATGTCATTCAGGAGCAGCTCAGTTTGGAGCTTGAAGCTGTTAAGACTGGCTCGTTGATAACATGCTCTCCCTTCATCTGGGGAAGACGGAGTCTATCTGTTTGCTCAAAACGAAAACTTGCGAGGCACTAAGAGTGAGCATCAGGTTGTGGTGTGAAGCCACTATACTCCCAAATAAGAAATCAACTTGGGTCTTAGTATTCATTCAGCCTTAGATGGGGAAAGTAACAGCTGTGGTAAAGTCATTAAAAGCTAAACTCTAGACTTAAGTTTATCTATAGAAAGGGGAGGTTTTGAAACCTGTACAGCACAAAGCTGCTTGTCTCAGCTCTTATTCAGTGCCATTATGACTATGCTTGTTGCACTTGGTATCCGGCCTATCTAAAAACAGACAAAAACAAAAAATTTCAAGTAACTCAAAAACAAAATCATCAGGAAAATGTTCTCAACTGAAGTTCCAATCACATATATGGGCAAAAGAGTTCAAGGAAAAGTCAATTGGCTCCCAACCAAATTTCGGGTTCACAGATAATGGCAATCACATGTTCAGTATCACAAATGGCCTACCTAAGTCGGTGTACTTCAAGTGGTGTACTAGACGGTCATCAAAAACATAGTTACTCCACAAGGTCAGGTGCATGCTTACCCTGTTTATTAAAACTTTTTTTTGGTACATCATGGTCGAAATCTTTTTTATATAGTGCCATAAACATCTGGAACTCACTCCCTACCTCTGTGCAATCACAACAGTGTTCCAAATATCTTTAAAAAGGAAAGTCAAACATCATTTCTTCAATGTCATCTCAAAAATCTGGAAAAGTCCATCTATGTGTTACATGGACCTCACTTGGGTATGGGGATTTTCCAAATGTGGTAATTTATTTTTTTGCTAAGTTATCATGTTTGGTTTATTTATAGGTATATGTATATTTGGTGCATATTTTTTCTTTATTATCTGCTTTGCCATATCAAATGCCTTGCTAAAGTCAAATTCTTCCAGTCAGTTCTGTATATTGGTTGGCTCATCACGGACCAAAAAGGAATATAAGTGTAACATTATGTATTCTTTTTGGTTTTTATCCTGTTTGAATCTAATAAATGAAATGATGAAATGAAATGACTGTTCCTCTGATGGGAAAATATGAAGGGTAGGTATAAAAAATGTCTACATTTATACAGCGCATTTCACAAAGTATCAAAGCGCTTTACATTTATTCCCGGCACTAGGAATATGTCATCAGCAATACAAATGCCCAACACACTGAGAAATTAATTAGTCAAAAAAGTGTCGTATTTGGACTAATTAACATATTGTCGGACATTATTTTTTTTATAATCCACAACATGGTGCAAAAGTGTTGACATAAAAAGACTGTTTTTAAAGATTTTCAGATTAAATTTTCATAATTGCAATATTTCTACAATGTAAAAATAGGGGAACTTTTAATTAAAAATTCGTTAACAGACTAATTAGCAAATGACCAATTGTACTTAAATTCGTCATTTGTGCCTTGACAAAACTAATTCTAGTACTTGGGTGATGTCAAATTCATCTTTAATTCGTCAATTTAATTTAACAAATTAAAAATTCGTCAGTCATTAATTCTCATTTTAAAGTGTAAGTTAAGTTAGAGGTACTTGAAAATATTTTGTAATCATGGGACGGTTTTCTTCCAGATAGCCAAACAGGAAGTACATATTATGGAGATTAAAACAAATGATTGCATGACTAATTTTTAATAGCCAAAAATAAAAGACACTTTGTTGACTATTAGTCATTTCAGTGAAGCATACTCATACCAAGATAAGATATGTGTGATCGGGGGGCGGTAGGACACGATCTGCTCGATTTGGGCATTGGGGATTTTCCAAACGCTAATTTGGGGGAACTGGTACGTGATTTACTATGGCAGTCTCTTGGTCCCAGTGACAGTAAAATCCATCTCTTTAAACCTTTGTTCAAAAGATCTTATTAATATTGATAAATGAAGAAAAAAATATTTACTCCAAATCCATCGGCAGTTAGTGGATTATTAAACCGCTGCCAAAATAGTGTAGTGTTAATTTCCAATAAAGGGTCATTTAGATTAAGGGGGGGTATGGCTGACTATGATAAAAAAAATTGTTCATCGAGAAAATGCCAAAATTGGCCAAAAACTGCATAATTCCTATATTTTATCATGTGAAAAATTCAAGCGGGTTATATTTAAGATATTTTAAAATATATTATTAGAACTAATTAACACATTCATTTGGGCAGTTGAAAGTTAATAATACTTATATTATCCTCTTTCATATTAAAGTGATTAAATGTCACTGGGTAAATGATGTTTATGTATTTATTGTTTTCTACCCTGCCGATTAATTTAGAAAATTCTTTTTTAAAAATTAATTACAGGACAATGGATGCACCTATTCATGATTCTTTCATTAATAATTATGATAATCAGTTTAGAAAATGAAATTTAAAAAAATAATTTCAATCAAAGCGCCTCAATTTTGTCTCTAATGTTTGAGGCCTATAACTCGTTTCGTTAAGATACGCAAACATCCAAAACGAGAAGGAAACGTCCGTAACACTAGAAAACGCTTACATGCTATGAACATGAAATTTGGCACACATATTAAGCACATAAAGGCAGAGTGAACCATGAAGGCCGATTTTCAAAAATTGTGTCCAATTCAAATTACAACTGAAATTTATGCGGATGGTCGATTGCCGGTTGCAATGGCAACGGTATCAAAAAACCGGCTTCATGGTTCACTTCGTATTTACCTCCTGCATTCCTGCATATGTCACCCAAGTTTCGTCCCAGTAGCATATTTAGTTATTTATTACATTCGTCTTGTGTTTAGCCAATCAGAGGCTTACGTGGTTAACATGGCAACCGCAGCAAACATTCTGGATTTGAAAACGTTGTGACATGGGTACAAATGATTCGTATGAGTGCTCGTTCGACGTTCTAAGGTCAGAAATACCTTTCAAACACAAATAAATGAGCCTTGTGCACAAAATGATTCTGAATTTTATATAAGATAACAGATTTTAATGATTTGTAATTGGTTCAAGAATTGGTCTGTCCAAAACAACTTTACATAAAACTCACACTCAATTTTAAGATTACAGGATTACTTAATTGTAAACAAGATGTCCACTATTAATCTCCACTAGAAGCGTTGCAGTTCAACGGAGATATGTTCCTCACAGCGAAGACTTCAAAATGACAGAGCACATCATACAAAAAATTCCTCATAAATTTATCCATGAAAGGGCACTGGGACACTATGGGATATGGGAGCACTTTCCCCACTGCCAAATCATTCCCTAACAAAATGATACCACCTTTTACTGGGAGAGGTCTTGTCTAACACCAATTGTCGACAGTTCCAGAAACCCAGTCTGAGTACAATACAATCCATACCTATCCCATGAATCATGCAATAGTTCCTGTGGAACTCTTCAATATCAAATGGAAGTGCATTCTTCCAATATCATGGACTGCGCAGACGTGTCCCGCATGATTATAATGGGGTGTTGGATCTCAGACATCACATGAAATGGACACAAATCCCTCAAAACAAAGGCTTAAAAGTCATCCCTTACTTTTCTGTGTCAATTCCCTTTTGTGGATTTCTTGTCTGAAACGAGAAGAATGACTTTTGACCTAAAGTAAATGTACAACCTATTGTTTTGGACTCACTTTTGGCTCCCTCCTTTTTGGGTGGATAAGGCCATGTTATCTACCAACACCGTGGACTTGTATTGTCCTGGCTTCTTAAGGGATTGATGCATGTGAACTGTGATTTGGTCCCCATTCCCATGGTTTCTGATTAGCACAATACTTTCTGTATCCCCTTTTCTTGGGAACCTGAATGGGATTTCCCCTCCTGAAGTGCTACCATGAGACGAATTGTTAGAATCCGACTTATTGTTGTATTTGTTGTACCTAGTAAATTGACTAAATTCTTGGCTAGGCCTACTAGTATGACTTTATTTGTTGCAGTCAATATGCATAATCGTCGGCCTTTTACGGCTGCTTCACGCAACTGTCAATTTTGTTTTCATTCCAGAGGTGTTTTTGATATCTGGGTGTAGACACTGTTGCAAATCTTCAAACTAACATAAACTCCCTAAGTTGACCAAACTTTGTGCCCGGACTTCTTCTGAGAGAAGCCAGCGATCAAACATTGTTCCTTTACACGGGCCAAATTTCAACAGGGGTCGGGTCATCCTTTTTCTGACAAGACCATGAATTTTTGTCGATATGCCTCGGTACCAATTCATATGCTTGAGCACTGCCTGCTGACCTGTCATAATCACTAATCTGTCTAATGACATGGACGAATACATTTCTCGGGCTTTACCAAATGAACACTGACTGTAGTAAACAAGGTCCAAGACTCCTTGGCGCCATTTCAAGCTATTGGCAAGTTTCTCAAAGTGTAAGAAGTATTGTATACTTCTTGTTCCTGAAATTTGGAACCAGGCGATTATTTTTCGCCGCATCAAAACCAGAGGGCTGGAAGAGTCTGCCGAGCTAGCAGTTGTTTCAATTTTCTAACTCTAACTGAGCGTCAAGCTTCTTTTTGTTCATTCATTTGCAATTCCATTCCTTTTGTTTTTCATTCATTTTGCAACTTTTCCTTTCTAATTCTTTGTCTTTTCAATTGCAATTCCATCTTTTTGTTGGATCTCTTTTTGCATTTGCATTGGCAATTTTTCTTTTCTAATTCAATTTTCCTTTTCTTTTTGGTCCTTTTGAATTTGCATTTCTATTCTTTTGCTTCTGTTCTATCTCCATTTTCTTCAATTCTATTTTGAATTTCAAGCTTTCAACTTCAAGGCATCACCAGTGCCCTGTTTCAGACAACTCTTCTATCTTTTCCAAATTATGAAACTATCCCAACACATATTCCTGGACAAATTTTTCAATCAAACGATTTTTGATGATCTGTTTTCTCATGGCATGTTTGCCTCAAGTCCTTAAATGGCTTGGCTAGTTCATTAACTCAGGCTTTTTTTTTTTTTTTTTTTTTTTCTCAGCTCATCAAACTTCTCCCAAGTATTTGCCCTATGAACAACGTCTGGATCAAAACTCCATTGTGGTTGTACTCTACAACACAATATACAACTGAAACCAAACTACAATGGTAGTACATGTAATACACACAAAAAATTTTGTTGCCCCAAATGTGCACAATGTTTTTACAATATTTTCACACTTTTAAGTGTAAAATTCTGAACAATAAGGCTCAAAGTTATCTCAATTCACATCCCGGACGAGCCCCCAATTCTGTTTTGACGTCTCGTAGACGTCTGAGGTCAGACATACCTATCAAACACAAATAATGAGCCTTGTGCACAAGTGATTCATAAAGTTTATATAATAAACAGTTTAATGATCTTAACTTGATTTGGTTCAAGAAGTTAGTATGTCCAAAACAAATACATATAATTACACATTTTATTATACTATAAAGAGTTCTAGTATCCTATGGTGAAGGCGTTGCAGTTCAAACGATGATATGTCCTCACAGCGAAGACTCCAAAACGACGCGCACAAGTTAACATAAATTTAAACTCCTCAGGTATATGCCATGGGAATCTTCTCAGTCCTGAAGATAACTTTTGTCCGGCAGTTCAAGACGACAAGTTAAATAAGTCCCCGCGATGAATAAATCCAAAGTATATCAGTCCAAGGTATCACCACGATTTCTATCTGTCACAATTTGGAATCCTATTTGATTCCAGCACTGTCGCTTCAAAAGACGAAGTAGAATAAGACAGCAACTTGCTCACATGGAATTATATAGCCTGGCCAATTACAGGTATGCTCTCAAGGCAGAGGTAAAACTAAGCTATCTTTCGCTACCTTGTTTATATATAGTGGATGCTGGCAAGAGGTCTTCAGTGATAGTATTAACTACTCCACAGATAGATTCCCCTTCAACATAATCATACATCATTCTTGTGCATAAACATGACCTTGCACCATCAAATCAGGGATTCACAATCTAAATCCATCACTTCATATATATAACTTTGTGGGGGAGGGGAATTCCCAGATCTTACAATGCTTTGATCTTTTAAAGCATAACAAGCGAGTCAGGTACTACGTTAGCAAATTCTTGGGGAATTCCCGACTTCCCCTATTGTGCAAATCTAAACAGGTGCAGCCTGCTAAACAACTCTAGGGATTTCCATTTTCTCTCTTTTCATAGTTAAAAAAAATAAAAAAAATAAAAAAAATCTTTCTCAAATAAAATGAGAAAAATAAGATTCTTTAAAAGTTTAATCAGAAAAATGGATGGCATATAACAATATATAACATGTATAATACCATATTTAGGGAAAATTAAGAACAATTCATTTCAAAGTTCACTTGTTCAGACCCCATACCCTCCCCCCCCCCCTTAAATTTCGTGGACCCCCCCCAGGGCTATATTGGTCAAGTCATGGTACCGTTGATATGCGTAAGAGCGCCTCCCTACCGTTAAGTCTTTGCTTTGAATTAACAGACTAGCGCCTGGAATTAATGCAAGTTTTTGAATTTACTGGTGCTGTAGGTTGGCAGTCCTACCCCCCGTGTGTATCCCATGAATCAATCCGTCTCTTTAAAACATTTCATTGTGGGCATTCGGGCCACATTCAATACAGGTGTCCCCCGTTCGTAAGTCAAATTTGAGCGCCTGATAAGGCAGTAAATGTCTGATTAAGGACAGTAAATGTGAGTCCCTAGTGATTTATAGATGGTCCCTTAATTCATTGAAACATTCTCTATGTTGTTGCTTGTTTTCAACTAAGGACTCACAAAAAACCATAGTCCCCAGATTAAAACTGGGTTAGTTTTGCAAAAGTTCTTGAACAAGCAAAATATCGATTACCCGGAAGTTTTCTACCTAGCAATATGATCACGTGATATCACGTGATTGTCGCATCTGAAAGTCGGGCGATCTTGCAATCGAATGGCTCGTGATACACATGGGATCCTTCTCTTTACTCATTACCTTTGGGTTAAACACCACTAATCTGGCTGCAGTAAGGATCAAAAAAAAATCTTGGGTTAACTACTTTGAATGGATCTGAAAAAATTGCTTTTTTTAAAAATGTCTGAAAAATGCACTAGTTATATAAAAGAAAGTGATGGAATTCCATGTTGACATGGTATACTGGTATTTTCTCTCAAAACAAAGGGCATTTGGACAGTAAATTGAGACAATGACACCGCGGCCCAGCAAGTTCACATCAATTTGATCATTATAGATGCAGCGACTATAGAGCATCTTGTACTGAGCGATCGGACGTGCTGCGAGTTTGGTGTTTCGTAATTAAAAATTTTTTTTTTTTTTTTTTTTTTTTTTAAAATTAAAAAAAATTTTGGTCACCATATGTTGAAAATTTGATTATTTGGTGATTTTAGCTTCTACTTTGGTGTGATATTGTTATATTTCCTATTAGACTGGTTCCATTTCTCAGTGCTTCCTTAAACATGACGAAGGCATTTTTGAGTAAAAGCAATTGGGTTAGTGGTTTTAGATGAACATTTTATGCTAATTCCAAATTTTCTGGTCCCCAAGCTGAATTTTGAGAGGAAATGTGCCTAATTAGCATATATTCAAAATGGCCGCCATTTTAACGTTTGTTTGTACATAACTCAAGATTTAAGGCTTGTAATGAATTCATTCATGTCTCTATACAAATGTTTTCAGGGTTAAGGAATACAATTAGATCATTGGTTGTAGCATTAGGTCAACTTAACAGTTAATTTGCATAAAAATTCAAAATGGGCTGCCATTTTGACATTTTTGTACATAACTCAGGATTTAAGGCTTGTACTTCATTCTTGTGTCTATACATATGTTTTCAGGGTCAAGGAATTAAATTAGATCATTAGTTATGGTCATGCGCCATGAGTTGGGGGTATACAAAATGAGGGTGGCGTTCCCTTTTCACAAATATTTTTAAACATTTTTATTGTATCATAAGAACCAAGTTAAGTATTCAGCTGATTTATATTTCATTTTAAAGGGAATTTATCTAGCTTTGATATGGTAGCAGATTCAATTTTGTACTAGCTTTACTTTTTGAGTTGTCGTAATTTTAAGCCAGTCGGGGTCAGAGAGGGTGGTGCCTATATGAATGCGGTGCCTACGGATGAGACATGTGTTAAAGTCTAGGGATATTTAATATTCGGGGCTTTTGTATTTCTTTTGGTTTTATATCTTTGTAACCCTGCCATATATTAAGATAAATAACATCTCACTTTGTTTGCTATTTATGTGGCATTCATTTTTGACTCATACAACAGTTCAAGCTATAATGTCAATTGAAGGTAACAAATTAGTCTGCCACAAAATGTTGTACTTTTTACATCAAAATTTCACTTTTCCACCTTATATGACACTTGTGGCACCCTGTATATGCACATACAAGTTGCATATTTGTCTTCCTTACATTTTTAGCTTTACAACAATATAGTTTTATAGCTATCTCAAAAAAAATTATGACTTACTCTCATTCAAGTGTGAAAACGTGTACTATTTGGTAGTTTCAAGCATGTAACACACTTTGCTCCCAACTCACGGTGCATGACCTTATAGCATTAGGTCATGTTGACAGTTAATTTGCATAAAAATTCAAAATGGCCGCCGTTTTAAATTTATGCAAATTAATTATCAATATATGGCATAATACCTTAACTGATGGTCTAGTTGTGTTCTCTGACCCTTAAAACATATGTATAGACACAAGAATGAAGTCTTTACAAGCCTTAAATCTTGAGGTATGTACAAAAAATGTTAAAACGGCGGCCATTTTGAATTTATGCAAATTAGGCACACTTCCCCTAAAAATTAGCTTTGGTGACCGAAAGATTTGGAATCAGCATAAAATATCCATATAGAAACACTGTTTCAATTACTTTTACTCAAAAATGCCTTCGACTAGTTGCTTTTTGAAAAATGGAACCAGTCTATATGTAAGAATTTTAAATGTGAAAGAATCATGCTCAAACTTGCCATTTTTATAGACTACTGTGTACAAGTGAGTTAGTGGTGCATAAACCACTAGGCGGCGCTCTATGCACTATATTCCTATAACAGCTCCCCATTTTGCACCTGGGTGAGGAGAGGCAAGCGAGGTAAAGTGCCTTGCCCAAATGCACAACACATTCGGCTCAATAGAGGTCTTTCACCTCACTCATGCATAACCTATAACAAGAGGTGTTAGTTCCCGTAGTATTCCTCATTCAGATCAATTTAATACCCGACCTCAAAGTACTTGTGCTATTTAAAGTGTGACCATACTGTTATGCATACGTATCCAACACGCATGTCGTTCTTTAGAAGATTTAGAAAGTATCCAGAAATTTGGAATGAACTTTACTATTCTCGGCAAGATGGCCGCTAATCCAAAAGGTGGAAGACCGCTATGGCACTCACCACTACTCGCGCCATGCCCTTTGAGTCTTGAGTCGGTCGTTGTATACACTGGACCACATATACCCTCAAGTATTATAACACTTACGTTGTATTGCTTTTCAGAAAATATTAAAATATTTAAGAGTATTTTAAGTATTCTTGAGTGTATAGATCTCAAACAATAAACTGTAAATTGGAGGATATTTGTATTGTTCTTTTATAAATTTAATTGCTGTCTTTTTGATTAGCAAACTTGCGCTGACAATCAGTTGTGGATATGATCGCAGAAGTAATAGATATATTCTTTTAACATTGCAGAACGTATGTGATGAAGTGACTACCATAAGGTCATGATATAGATATGGATCAACAGGCAGCAGGTATCTTTGTTTTCAGGCAAGTAAGGACGATATTCATCAAGTTTCTCCGTGGGCGTCCTCAGGAGACGCTCCAAAATCTTTGGTCCGCGACGCCTCGTTACAATTTCTCCCATTCGGTATACCACTGTTGATTTGATGTTAAAATGATGTAAAACGTGTCTAATACAAATAGCATTTGATCCGGCATTTAATAAAGCGCCTTAACAAATTAAAATCAAAGCGCTTTACAAATAAAAAAGACATTAAAACACTATCAGTGATTCACCCAAATTAGTCAAAACATTTGAAATTTACAGAAATAGCTTAAAAGTGAAGGGAAAGTCTGTGAAATTCTCAGAAGTTATATTTGTCCAACTGAAATATTGAAAGAAAACGGCGAAAACAGCAGTAATCAACAATATGAATCTCCTTTTATTTACGTGTTGTAGATACCAATTCTTGTAACACACAAGCAAAAATCTGATTTTTGATATTTTTTTTCGATTTGCTGATCGAGCAAATCACTGATAGTGCCTCAATAGCTAATCTAAATGTATAAGAAAGAGCAGCACAATCAAATAGGAAAATTCATGTGAGGCAATAAAAAAAGATTTAAGGACATAGTGCCTTTATTATTGTCTCTCACTTCAACAGTGGAACTCCATATTTTCCCATTGTACGTTTATACCCGTCGTTGTCTTCATTATCTTTAGCACTGACTTTCCCCATCATAATGTCGCGTTTTCTTATATACAAGTGAGTTCACTTGGTCGCAGAAAAAAAGAATATTGATAGCTCTATGTGACTGGAAAACAATTTGCAAAAAAAGAAAAGGAAGAAAGGGAAAATGGCTCGTAAAAGATGTGACTTCAGCAGATATTAAGAGATTACTATTAAGACACGTGCGTTAGTTGGCATTTCTTTGAAAAGGTGAGACCTGCCTTAAAAAGGCACGAAGGAACTTCGAGGGTAATAGACCAGTTAACAGCATGTTTGTAAACAATGTTTTTTTAATATTAATATGTAAGTAATATTCAAACTAATATTGGGTAATTTTATCTGTTAGAGTTTTTATACTATTGGCCATAACGATTCGTCGCAGGACTGGCTTCGCAGGCAACAAAAGAAGTGACGTAGGATGGTAACCTAGTCTATAGCTTAATCCAAACCAAGCGTACACGTGTGTCTTGTGACTGCACATATCATGAAGCAGTTAATGAAGAAATTAGAAAATAGAAGCCTTGAATGTCTGACATGAGCCTAATTTTGAAATGAATCCTATGATAGGATATCGGTAACTAGTGGAGAGAATGGAAACAGAGGATAGGGATGTCTTCAATTCACCAATAGTTACTCAGTATTCTTTTATAACTCCTCGGTGGTTTAATTGTCATCGCTTCCTGAATAAACGCTCGCTCTCTCTCCTGTGTTTAATTTAACTTACCAAACCCATGATCCACCTATCCATTCCGGCGAGTTTTCTCGGAAAACTTGTTTTGGGGTTAGCTAATCTCTTGCCCTCCAATTTTCAAGTGAAGAAATTTTGTTATTTGTGCAGCAGTGATATTAATCAATGTTTTCATTAAATAGTTAATGTTTTTTAACATTGTTCTGGAATCAGACGGCCACCTTACAAACGGCTTTAACTCCTGTGTGTCTTTACTCTGGCATGCATAGTTTGTCTTTGACAAAATTGAGTTCACACTCTGTGGATTACTTATTTTACAAGGTGCCTACTTTCTTACAGTAGCTATAGAAAGGAAAATTCTATGCAGTAGGAAATAGATTTCAAATTGAATTGTGTAAACTTTCTTCATAATTGCGTGGAAAAACCATTTTCAGGTGTTTACTTTGTTTTTACTTTTACTTTGTCAAAAGAAGTAAAAACCAATCGTGTCCTCTCTATAAGCCTTTTTAATGGTTGAAACTAAACTTATGCGAACTGAATACGCAAGTTTTGTGAAAGTGTTTATATTCGTTGAGGAGGGCGGGATTGGTATAATGCACTCGAATTGTTTTACTATTTAATTGGTTTCAAAGATCGAGTTATACCAAATAAGTAAAGAATCAAAATAATTACGTACTTGACTCGCAATAATGTGATAAAATAGTGTGTCATAAACAAACAACAAAATTTACCAGACAAACACACAACAAACCTGTATAACTGATTGACCCGAATTCAAGAACCTTTCCGTCCAAAGTAATTTGTTGATTACTCAGTATCTGCCTTGATACACACTACTTCTGGTAACAATAACCATTCTTGCACCCTCAAATGTTTCAGTCCAAATTGAAGAAATATCAAAGATGAAAACCGTGGCGTTCATTGAATAAACCCCTTATTCATCAATTTACTGAGGAAGTGCGTTTTATAATTAACAAGGATTTATAGCGTTAAAGATTGGCAAGTCGTGACATGCAGCTAACACACTTTTGTGGGCAATATCTGTTCTTCTGGCCAAATTGGCCTATGTGCGCCAAGCTTTAGCAATGGTTCATCTTCACTGCGCACAAAACAATGAAACCACTGAGCGATCTGTGCATACTTCAAGCCAGGTTCCCAGTAAAGGGTTTAAGATCCCTCGGATAATTAATGGTCCTTGTTTGTTTGCCATAACCGAGGACCCGTAGGAAACCTGCCAACCCAATTATTTTATGCAAATTAGCACAAAAATAAATTAAAAAATCCAATATAAAATAAAAGATGTCCGCTGTCATTGAAAAAAGGCGGGGGCGCGAGCTCCCCCCCCCCCCCCATGAACTGACCTTTTGTATCAGGGTCTATGGTGAAGGGCCTCAAATTTCGACCCCCGTCAGACATGCCTTCCCTATTTGCAAAGGTCTGTTACCCTCTCGGAAGCAGAAATCAGAATTAAAATGTGTTAATAACGTTCAGCTATGCGTCAAGTTTTAGAAATTTATGGTTCAAAAAAACTCCGAATAATCGTAGATTCGCTATAAAATTGACTGCGAGATTTACTATTTTGTCGATCTCATCAATGCAGGGTGATATTTACATTTACTACGTTGCCATTGCAAATGTCGTGGTTATTTTTCGACAGTGGAAGCAAGTTTGAATTGGGAAATCAAGGAAGTATTTGTTTGCTCTCATAATTATATGCGCAGAACTGTTTTTGACTCAGCCATGTTCATTTGCGCCTCGGTCAAGCGTGGTAGGCATGACATATACAATGTACCCAATGTACACACAAAGATTGACTGCAATTCGGTTGTGTGTATACTGGCAAGGCGGTTCATATAAACTTAGGTCATCACCGTGGCTTACTCCTCGTCTTACCAAGGGGGGGGGGGTGGTTTCCACCCCCCCCCTACCGAACTTCGCACCGGTTGCTCTAAAAACGCTAAAAAAAATCGTAAAAAAGCTTCTAGTAATCGTTTCTCTCATCTTTCCGGTCCATTTTAGCGAAAAAAATGGAGGTAGGACCTTCACCGTGGTTAGGGTATGCCGCAAAGGTTTAAGGGGGGGGTGGTTCCACCCAAGGATAGTTTATGGTGGATTTTTGAAATATTATGCACAGTAAGCGCTCTAAAACTCTTTGTTTATGTAAAACTACCAAATTTCCATCATTTAGACTGAAACCCGATGAAATCCATTTTCTACGATTTTTTTAGCGCAAAAGTGGATTTTCTCCTATTTTCTATGGAAAATGCAATTTTCCACTCGCGGACTTGAATGACGTCCATTGGACGCCATACTATTTTAATGTTGGTACTTTACTTTTGGGTATCAATGGAAGAATGATGACCATAGCTTATCCACTGGTATTCAAATCATAAGCATTGGTGCTTTATAAAAAATTCTCGAGGGGGGTGTGGTAACCCCCCCCCCCCTTGTAAACCGTGTTACAAAAAAAGGCTTGGTAAGACGAGGGTAATCGAGGTTTAATATCCGAAACCCTTCTGGTTATTGGCATAAATAGGAATGTACTACACAGGCGGCGAAGTACCGTCGGTGACTGGCGCTCCGGTGACTAGACTCTATTTACGCATGCGTTGAAACGTTGTACAGCTTCTATAGAGTAGGTTTGTTTGTGATTGTTTCACTTTAGAGTAAAACAGTGTGAATGAAGTGCGTCGTAAAAAAAAAGGCGATATACCATCCAAATATTTTTTCCTCCGTAAGGCAAACAGATATTTCATCTTCATAAGTTGTGAAAAACCCCGGAAAAATCTACTGATAACCATTTCCTGTTTCTGCAGGCTATCGTTTACTATCATGACATCACATCGTATTGCGCTTTACCACGGACGTGTGGAAGTCCCCTTGCCCATTTCAAACATCATGATAGGTATTTATTAACACACATTGCCCTATGGCTCCGTCACCATTAATTGGCCAAACTAGGGGCGTTTTAACAGATAACGGGTGACAGAATAAGTGGGTGGCGTCGTTCGTCAGGCAACAAGGCTCCGTATGTATTCATTTCCATTGTGGCTATTTTCTCATGAGACGCGATAAAATCAGTGCGATGCCACTCTGGTACATAGCTATTCCATTCCACCACAATATACTTGGAAAAATATCAGTTAGCGGATAACGAAATTTTGTCACGTCTTTTCAATCAAAGAAACGCACACATATCAAAACACGCGTCGGCGTGTTTGAAGCTTCACACAATTTTACTTTGGAAAAATCAATTATCTGATTTTAACAAATATTTAAATTGGCTGACCACATTAAAAAAATTCATCAGCGGCATAACAGCAAATCCAATCCACTATTGTACTACTTTTAAACTGACACCTTGGGAGTCTATTTGAAGGATTTTATTTAAGGTGTGAAAAAATATAAATAGCAATTTATCTTCCGGATAAAAAGTTAAACCCTAAGAAAAATGAAAATTAAGTCATGCAGAAGAAGACTTGTGCCGATTCCATTGGAATAGTAATAGTGATTCGTTTTAACTGCAACTTTTAAATCCGGGGGGTGGGTTCGGTCAAATGGGGACAAAACTTCAACAAGACCTCAGCATTTCCCCGCAAATGAGGTGTCAAATATGCGTATTAAAGAGATTCTTATTATTGGTTATAATCACAGATTCAATTCGCGTTGTTTTTTTCTTAATATTATCTCTAACTTTGGGAATATACTTGTCTTTGTTTTACTCATTTTCTCAATACCGATTGCATCCATTAAATTAACACCAACTGTTTCATATGCAATACGTCCATTGATTGTAACCTATCAACCCTCATGGCTTATTTTATATCTTTTTTTCGCCAGAACCTTTGGAAAGAGAGAGATTTAAACCATCTTTTCCCATATCATTAACGATCCGTGTTTCTTCATCACAAAGAAGGAATTCTTTTTTATTGGGTTCAATCATTTTTTTGTTATAACTCTTACCAGATCCCACAATGTAAAACATTCAGTTGCCCAAAACGTCACTTGAGCATTTCGTGTGCTTTAATATATATCAAACATAAAGTATGCATTTTATCATGTTTTTATTGACTTTAATGCTTTGGTATTTCACCCTGAACACAAGTTACAGTAGGCCTACCGTTCTTAAAGGTTGCTCGATGTATCTGTTGTTATTGTTTTGTTTTGTTGGTGTTTTTTGTTGTTTTTGACTATCCCTTTCCAAAGATCAATTGTCCCGGAGATGTCGCCTGTCCTCAGACGGTAACCCATGCGCGGCTGTGGGACCATCACTCTTTACAGAGGCGTTTGCCAAACTCTATGATTATCAGTCACAGGTAAAAAAGTTTATTCATAAAAAGACGCTTTCTTCAAGAATGCAAAATACTTTTCAAGTTGTTTCCATATAATACCATCAGTACTTCCACTAAATTTTAAGTAACTTTGCTTTGGACAGTTAACTTACGCAAATATTTTGTTCCAACATCAATATTTACCGTAGATAAACGGCATGATTCGGCATATCAATTTAAGTCACTGTGTACTTTATCTTGAAACTCTCAACCATTTTATAGCGTAAATTGAAATGCAAATTGTTTTTTGAAACCAGTGACCCAGGCCTACTTAATCGCATTGTCTTATGAAATGTCAAGCAAAAGTAAAACTATAGCTCATCATGTAGCTGGATTGCTCGATCACAATAAATGAAAGCGATGCATGTTTGCGCATAATTAAACACTAGTAAACGTTTCTAGTTGCTTTAGGGAAACTTGGCCTGGGCTGATGTTTTATGTCTGCTGCTGTTCGCTAGGAAAGTGATGGACAACTCTCGGACTTAATAGTCTACTTATAGCTTATAGTCAAGGATCGTTAAGTCTGTGAGCAAGAAAGTGGAACTAAAATAAGTCATAGCTGATTTTTTTTTTCAAAATAGTTTCCTAATGTTGTGAAGAGCAACATATCAAAAGTCCCAAGAGTCCAACTTGTGCAAATTCAGGAATAAGGGGGTAAGGTTTATATAGGGGTAAAATGATTCAATGGAGCTAAATCATTCTCTATTGTATTCTTCTAGTCACATTGATTAAGAAAACGTATAGTTTGTCTATCTTTAGTTTACAGGCCAACACTTGTTCAAGGTCATCGTGGGGTAAAATTTAGAATAGTCGGATTTTTATTCAACTAATTCCAAATTACTCGTACATTTTGTACAGTAATATTATGAGAAAACGTCCATTCAAGCCATCTACATCTTTTAAATATTGACCTTAGAGGGCGGCTAGTGACCTCCCATAGACTTGAACTGTTGAAATATTTCATTTTAGTTTATACACAACGAGACGAACACATGGACACACTTTTGAAAAGAATCGGACCATTCTGAACTTTTACCCCCAGTATGACCTTGAACTGTTATTTCCATATAGTTAATAAACCTTAAATCGTAGATATGGCAAACTATACCTTTTTATCACCAAGACATGGCACAAACGTTGGTATACATTTGAACACAGTTGGAACATTTTGGAATTTGACCCCTTTACAAACTTAACCCCCTTATTCCGCACTTTAATAGCACAAGGGGTACTCTTGGGGACTTTTGAAAATTATGTTAATCCTCACAACATTAGGAAGCTATCCTGAAACAAAATCAGCTATGCTTTATTTCTGGGTGTTTTTCTATTTATTTGGACTATTAAATTTATCGCTCTTCTACGAACCCTGGCTTGTTAGCAAATGATGTATTGAATCCTTTCCACTATACAACAGTTTTGGAAAATTTCACCAATAAGGTCATGTGATCTCACAAAAATCCTATATAGAAATCCTGACTTTTACACTCAATTTAGCACACAAAGCATGTCTTGTGGTTTTTAAAGTTTTTGAACGCTTTCTATCCCTTAGTATTGACAGGTAGTTTGTACAGTGCAACATTAATACATTGTATTTTGGGATTGGTTCAACACAACCTCTGACTTAAACGGAGCACCGTTATAAGAACTCTGTATTATTATTATTATTACTAGTATAATACGGATGTTGCTCGTTCGAATCCGGCTAAGCAACACTTCAACACAACACTCGCGTGCGCTGGCCGTCTACAGAGAAAGATTAATAAAATTCATCTCCAGGGAAAGATTAATAGAAATTCCGATTTTTTCTCGGTGAAAAACAAAATACCATCTTGACCACCTGTCCCATCACTAAGGCATGGCTTGGAATATTTCACTACGCCAACATCAGCAATAATATTTTGCAACCAATATATTTCTCAAAGAAAGGTATTGATTGCCAGGATATTTTTGAGAAAATTTATAGTCCAAATCGATTTTATCACGCGAGTGATGCTACGTCCTCTGATGTAAAGTAATATTTCTTGCTCAAGAATCACATCACACAAAAAGAAATGAATCCAAGCTGGTTGGTCATACGATTACATCCAACTACAATTTGTTATTCTCGGTCAACCTTCTCTGGCCACATGTTGTGAAATTAGATGCTTTATCCGCTTAGCATTCAGACATTTGGTCAAACAATCTTACACAGTTGACCTAAAATAATGGAATATAACTAAATTGAATAACTGGGATTATTTCATAAAACTTTACGATTAATCGTAAATGACAAAATTCAATCGTAACACCAAGATATTTTAAATCAATGTTATCTCTGTTTCATACGCTTGATTTTTAAATTTAAAAATTGTTAATTTAAAAATTGTTAATTGATCGTTATTTTTAAAACTTATCCACAATCTATCATTAGTTTATTAAAACACGATCAATCGTAAGTATCACTTGTTAATTTTGACAGGAAAATAAAACATCAGAACACAACTTGCTGTGTACATGCCTGTGATTAGTTTGTAAAAGTTCATGCTGCTTTTACATTTGGGTAAATTATGCTAATTCATAAAACACTAAATGGTTTTCATTTTAATAATACTATAATATTAACATCGCAAAAATAAACAGTAGCCGTAGGCGTAATTTCAAAAAGGTTTTTTTTTTTGCAAATAGTAGAACAGCAGCCGATCTGTGAGGCTAGTACAATGAATGTCAGACACCACTGAGCAAGGATGTTATACAGGATGAGTAAAAAAAAATTGACCCTGATTGTGTCCGCCATTTTATTAAAACTATCACAGTCAGTTTCGAGAAGACCATGTGCTAACTGTGATCGTCCCAAGCCGCCCTGGTCAGTTTAGCGGAATACCCCTATAGTAGATTTCAAAATAAGTGAGACCTCATTAAAAGTTGTAGGTCTGTCCATTCACCGTGAGAATTATTTTAATGGACACAGGTAAAAAAGTTTATGGTACTGATACAATTATAATAGTAATGTAGCTTTTAAATAAATGTTGACCTAAAATACATTATTATTTCACATGTAATGGATGTTTCAATTCAAGTATCGGGATGAAAACACCAACATTTATTTCATTAGACGTTATTTGAACATAACTTACCTTTGACACTCAAAATAACATTCGTTATCACAGCATTGGAGAAATAATGTATTCTTATATCGACGCGATGCACACATAACACAACTAAGTTTTTATTTGGTCATCCAAAAAAGGACCAACCTTGTACCGGATTTGGCATCCTGGCCAACAATAGCATACGTCCTTCAATCATTAAAAGACATTTGTATAACTGAATACATCAGTTTCCAGTAAACCGATTCTGTACAGGAACTTTGGACCATGGTCACAATATGTTTTGTAATGGCAACAAAGGCCTAGTCTCTGCATGGACGGAGATTGAACCCCATAGCAGTATCATACCCGCCCGATTATGCACGGAGTCTCACGTAATTTGAAATCTACTATAGTAGAGCGCTTGAACACTGTTGGGTATACCTCTGACATGTCTGAGGGCTCGGTCCTCAAAATTGTAACGAAATCAAAATACAGAAAGGAGAGCAAGAAAAAAATCAAAAAGGAAATGAACATGATACAAAAATGAGATAGAGACAACAAGATGCCATAAATAAAAGCAATTTAATCGAAGCAACAGAATCTTCTTCAAAAATTGCAGTTGAGGAGATAACCGATTTCCTAATCGGATGTTCTTTTTTGCTGTCATGTAACTTGATGCGACCCAGATTCACATAATATGTGACCATATGTAAAGAAAACCACTTGTGGTGATTGCATGCTCGGAATTTGAGGGACATTAACCGAATTACAGGCAAAAAGTCAAAGAGGCGTGACAAGAAAGTGATTAATTCTGCGTTACACCTTAGATATTGGGTAAGTAATGCGGAAGAAGTAGAACGCAATTATATTGTTGTATATTTATTGGACATGTTGGATGTTTAACTGCAATGGGGGGATGCACGTTCCCCCGACATAGTCGGTACATTTTGTCGAAAAGCTTTTTTTATGGTGTGATACCATGCATGAATTAAGCAGGCATAGTTGCAGGGCTTACAACAATTGGTTAATACATGGTCTAAGCTGATGGTTGTAATGCTTGCCGCTCTTAGATTTTCGAGGCGACGCCAAAAAAGTTTGGGTTAACTGGCGATCTGATTTTTTTTTAATTTACCTGTGTGACAGGACCTCCGAACTCATAGTCCACCTACAACGGTGAAGAATAGGACACTCGATTCAGTTGACTCTTGACTCAAGTGTCGGTACATGCACATTCACAAATCCGTTCCCCCATTCACTTCGTACAGATCAACTGCATAGACATACTTAAAGGGATTAGCAGCAATTTGCTGATCCGAAACATCGAAAAAATCAAAATTCATATTATATTTTTGTTACTGGCATAACATAACCTGCAAGTGGTTTGGTTTGAAATCTTGTGTATGCTACTTTTTATCTGATTCTGTAATTTCTACACGTGCGTATCAAAATTCCGACCTGAGATCAAAAAAGCCTTTCTTGGTGAATATCCCAAATTTTACCATGATCAATACAGATTGACATCAAACACAAACATTATTGATCTTTGTTATTTTATGCTAGTGTAAACCACATCAGCTGTTTATTGTAGATTTTGAGACGTCATCGCTGTATGTCTATTTGCGGGAGACGGTATGACAAATTTCCTCAAATACTTAATTTTTTCACTATTTGGTGGTTTGTTTCTACATTAAAGCAGTTATATGGAATTGTACACACTTATCCCGGATTTATAAGTTAAAACAAATGCATTTCCACATTTTTAGATTCTCTCGCAATATCGCTGCTAATCCCTTTAAACGGCATGTGTATTATTTTGAGCAAGACCTTTCGAACAAAACTGCAATTTAAGCAGACATGAAAGAAAGAATCAGAAAAATTACAGGATTGCAGCAGTGGCGTAGCCAGGATTTTGAAGACGTCTCAAATGCAAAAATGAAACACCATCCAATAATATTTTCACGCACTAAAAAAACAAAACAAATTAGACCAATTTATTGATGTCTTAGTGAGATTTAATGCCGATGGCGTTTGATCAGTGTCCCTTTTCAAAGCCACTTTTTACGCGGCAAAATATCTTTCACTTCAGGAATCGCATGTAATTGGCATTGGAGTAGTAATGGCAACGCCTTCAGGCCAGGGGACACTGACCTACTGTGTACATTGCCTTTGCAGGGGAGATGAATACGTCGTATTATTGTAAAATTATATTTTTAACGCTTTAATACTTTATGCTGAAAATTTGTAGGAGTGGGGGAATATGAAAATTAATAATTATGTATTCCATGCATTGATTGCTTAGAAAGACGAAGAACTTTAAATAGTGCATTTTTAAGTTATTTTCAACTACCAAATTTGTTTTTCCTTGCTTTCCATTTTACGTATTTTACGCATTTTACGTATTTTTCAAAGACATGAGTCATCAAGAACAAAGGAAATGCCTCACCAGTCTAATAAAAGGTGTAGATGTGGAAGACATGTTGGTCTACCTTTACGGATGTGCGAAACAAGGGCAGTGGTTGAACTGGGAGTCTGTCATGCAGCTGCAGGTTGACACCTCCTGGAAGAAACTTTGGTATGTCTGGACACCAGAGCTGCTGTCTTTCCACATCAACGCAATTCATGATCAACTTCAATTTGAATCTGAAGCTGTGGGGCAAGACCAATCTTGGACTCAGCCAATAATGTCATCATCGTCATTGTACACTGGTCCACATCCTCAATGGTTGTAGCTACTCATTACAAAGCGGAAGATACAACTGGCGCCATGACCAAACACTGAAAGCAATCTCTACAGTTCTGGCACCGTACGTCGTAGAGGCAAATCAGAAAAAAACATCGCATCTAAGAATCTGAACTCCATCTCTACAATATCCTTTTGCACAGCTGATGGTACAACCTATCGAAATCCCGTCTTACCAATGCCTAAGACAGCCAACCAACATTATGAAGAAGGCGAATGACTGGATATTCCTGATGGATGAGGAACACAAACAAATAGCGTTCCCTCCAGAAATCACTACGATAGCTAAGAGGCCAGATATCACCGTCTTTTCTACCAAAACAAAGACAGTGATCATCATAGATCTGACGGTCTCTATGGAGGAGAACCTATCCAATGCATATGCAAGAAAAAAGTGCAAATACCAAGATCTAGTGGCTGACTGTGAAAGCAGAGGATGGCCTACACACTAATTTCCAATAGAAAGAGGAAGCAGAACTTTCTGCAATACATCAGTCAACAAATGCCTGGCATCCTTGTGCATTCCTAAAGGAAAGAGAAAGGCTATAACCCATACAGCAGCCAAAATTGCACCTCAGAGCGAGCTATGGTCATCTGGCTCAGCAGAAGCTCAAAGTGCATTCAGAACAGATGGAGCTACAGGCATTCCATCAATATGCTTTGAGGGAAGTGGAATGATTGAGCTCTCACAAAACCAGGTTTAACCCGGCCAAAGTTTGGTCCAAAGCCCATAGACCTCAAACACACGCAAATCTAGACAAAGAGATATGGCTGCATAAGGTTAATTTCCCCTACTACGTCACCTTCACAGATGGAGATATATTCATGGAGTGCTTATCTAAAACGGATAAAATTAGGCTCCGAAGGTGACATCGCTGGTGTTCTATCAAGCTCGTGCGTATGAGCAGCAGCTAACTGTTGTAAGCGTTGGGCCAACTCACTGTTGTTGGTTGGGGTTAGGAATCAGTTCCACCGCGACAAAAGGTATGGCTTGAGATGTGATCCGCTGTCTGTGATGGAGAGCCACATTGGCAGGCAGGCTGGCGATGGCCGCAGCCCCCATCGTGCATATTGCTGTTGAAGCGACGGCGACTCCGGTGCGAATCGGTTGTTAAGTGACGCCATGCCTTGCGTGGGAGATTGCTGCCAGGTGGTAGTTCTGTCTTAGGTTTGATAAGAGAATTGGTCTGGGTCTTGGAGTAGTCAAGCCAGGCATTCCATGTCTGGAAGATGTTGATTGGGGAACGGATATTTCGGTCGCGTGTCGGCAGAAAGGTCGGCGAGAGCGCAGTCTCTGTCTACCGAGTTGGCGTGATTCTTTGACAGAGTTTTGCGGCAGGTGCTTGTTGTCCAGCAGGGCCTTATTCACTAGTTTGTGCGTGTGGTGTTCTCCTCCGAGTGCTGCAGGTGCAATGCCTGAAAGCACTTGTAGGAATTCCGATGGAGTGAGGACGGAGGCAGCCATTGATTGTTCTCAGGTCTCGTTGAGTACAGTATCCAGCTTCTTGTGTGAGAGCTTGTTGCACCATGCTGGGGCGGCCTATTCATTATTGCTGTAGACCAGAGCCAAGGCAGTGGTGCGTAGGTCGTTGGGCTGCACCCCATGAAGTGACCACACCCAGAAAAGGAAAACCCGAACCCTCCAAAGTCGGCACGGAGGTTAATCCTCGACGATACCTTGGCGCATATGATCATCCTCCTATATCAAACTCCTCCAAGTTCTTGTCATCCAAAAAAATTTCAGGGTTTCTACGGTAGAATTTTTTTATTAGTTTTCAATCGTAAAACGAGTCCTATTCGTTCCTGTACAAATGGCGAGATGAAAACTCATTTTCAACTTCAATGAAACCTCTCCGACCTTAGGCTACCATTCTGCTTGAAGATCATCATCTCTCCCACTCGTCATCATAAAATGAGGGCATTTCCCAAAAATGTTCACGCTGATGGACCGTGACGACTCGCTGGAGCAAATGGGAAATGACCTTTTTTCACTTTTAGCATTAATACATACTCAAATACTCTAAAACCATGGTCATAAAGTTACACACTATACATTTTTGTAATCCTTATGACTAACGACAAAGGCATACATTTCAACACGATCTGAGAAATTTAAAAGTTTGAACCCCTGGGTAAACTTAAATTGGCCCCTATTGAAAAGTTGACACCACCTAACTATCTTGATTGATTAGGAGGGTCATACTAACTACTAAAGGTGTCAAGCTTAGATGTCGTGGGATATAACGATGATGTTTGACCCCAGTCCTTGCTCCCGCTCTAATAGAAAGTATTGCAAGTTATAAAACTGCAAAGTAACCTGCGTAAAAGTGACGTGTTACTAAATGAAATTTTCGCATATTAAAGAAGCTAAAGACGCAGACTTTAAAACAAAATCTGGATATTCTTGTGAGATAAAGTGTCACGGCAAAATTATGAGTGGGGTACTCTCATAGTGTGACAAAATCCTTAACCCAAAAATCGCTTCACTTCAAACACGTCCTCAAAACTTGCACATTACATAAGATTTCATCCAAATTTATAATTGTAAGTATAATATTTAATTTTTATGTAAGAAATACCATGTTTTCTTATATGCTACTCATTTGATTGGCTGTCATGTAACTTTGATGCGCCCATGATGTAAATTATGCCTCGTTATGTAAAGAAACTATCTTGAAGTGAACGGGGTATTAACCGAATTGCCAATTTTCTGATATGGATGCAAGAGGTTGCAAACATACAATCGGTCAATTTACGTGAATGCATGAGTGGATTTGGTTTGATCTTGATTCTAATATAAAGTAAGTTATTCTGCTTTATATTTATGTATAATATTGCATTGTATATGTGTATATGAATTATGTAATAGATTTGAAATATATATGTGTCATAATTTCATGAAGTTCCTTTAGCTTTTATATATTTTTAGCCTAATTATTGGATTTGTGTTGCTACTAGTGACATTTCAAATCAAGGAACTCGTACATATGTTTTGACCAATAACCATCACCTTTCAATCCTATGTGCGACATCAAATAGGACGATGTCTTTTTTTTTACAACATTAAGCAAAAGGTGTAACTACTTAGTCACTTCTAACAAGTTTGCAGAGTCCAAAGCTCTACCGTACGTAATGAAGTAACAATAGTAATTCACTATTTGGCTGTTTTGACGATCGTTTGAGAATTCCGACGTTGGTATTTCACATGGTGAACCGATGACAACGCCCTAACACGCTAAGTATTTTATCAATCTTACGACGTGTGTTTTAAATACTTATTTCAATCAAACGAATTGATAAAATTATTACTTTATACAGACAAAATATAAAAAGTAAAATGATATTTATTTACAGAAAATTTACTAAATATTGACCGTTCAAATTGCCGAACTTGACCATGTACTCAACATCTGTCAGTGTGTACAATACATAATCAGAATCACGATGCGACGGATGTTCAAAACTTACTGCGAATTCTGACAAATGTAAAAGAACACGAAAGTCACTTTTTGATTTTACTAGTGCACTTCTCCATTGTGTGATACACACATCACTTGCTGATCGTAGTTTCAAGTACTTACACAATGCCTCGTCTACGAGATCACGGTTTTAGGTCCGTGTAATGTTCATATTAGGGACTATATAGATAAAAATCCACGGGTTATTCCATAGTGGTTTGATGGTTGCTTACGAACATTGATTCACTTTTGAGCAAATATGTTTGGAGAATTACTCGAAGTATTTTTTAATAACAAAATAACATATTCTCTTTAACTGACTCTGGGCGCTTAAAACTTTACAGTTGAATTCATGAGTTTATTGAGAACTAGCTCTACCATCCCCCCCCCTTGGCCTTCATCCTATAATCAGACATTCTCATGAGTGGACAGCTACCGGGCTGCCCTCTAAATTTGATCTTCTCTTTTGCTATGCACTTTTACATTCCAATAAAGTACAAGCATCTGGGTGTAAGCTCTTTCTTCTTTTGAATTTCTTCATTTAGTTCTTTATTCTTTCTTTCTTTGTTAAGGGGGGTAGGACCCGATCTGCTCGATTTGGTCCTTGGGGATTTCAAACGGTATTTTGGGGACCTGCTACGTGCCTTTACTATGGCAGTCCCGGTCCCAGTAACATTGCAAACGATCATCTCTTAAAAACCTTTGTTCCAAAGATCTTTAGTAATATCATTATAATTTTTTAGGAAACAATTCTGGACTTCAGATCCGTCGGGTCAGTGGTTAACCCCGCTGCAATAGTGTAATTTCTAATAACGGTAATTTATATTTAAAGCGGCACTGGCAACATTTTCACAAATAATAAAATTTCTTCAATTTGCTCTCAAATGATGTCTAGGCCATGTGGAAGCAACAGATATATATTTACACAATAAAAATAACATAAAACCCCAAAACAGAGAGGGAACATGATATGAGGATAAAGATATCCGGGTAATTTGTAGGCCAACTTTTAAGTTTTCATAACTTTAAATCACAAATGTGTATATTACTTGAATATGTTGACTCGTACTCACTGATATTAACACCACAAAGGTATAGACCGGTCAAACGTGTGCATAGCGTGGGAAACTGCATACGCGGCGTGCTGGTTCTTGTGTTAAACGCCATTTTTCGTCGTCTGCTGAATTGGGTCGCGTCGCCGGCGACGTTAAACTACAAGATCGTTCGATTTACCCATAAGGAAGCTGATTTGTTCTAATCATTTGCGGGTGAGGGCTTCTTGTATATAAAGGAAGCTTTACACCCATGCAAAATATCGATTTTGAAAAATCTTGAGGGCGCACTATTTTTTTCAAATGTGCCAGTGCTCTTTAAATATTCGTGACAAGCTTAGTCTGTGTGTACCGTTCGATATCGTAAGAGCGCCCCTCTACTGTAAGTCTTCAGAAACATAATAGCAACCGGAAGTTGATGCCGTTTTTATTCGCTGTTGCTTGTTAGTGTGGCACCTCCTAACCCCCGCCCCCCTTTTTTTTTTTTTTTTTTTTTTTTTAAACTTTGGATTTAAAATAAAAATACAGTGGCCTATATGTGCTTCAGTGGTTTCATTGTTTTTAGCGCCAGCTGACGCTGAACCATTGCTACGTTAGCGGGACATAGACAGTGCTGGCCGGAACCAGCCGTTGATTCAGATATACTGTCCTCTCGCCTCTAGGCGTTTTTTTTTTTCAATGAAACTGTGACCCGATCTCAGCTGGTCCGGTCCACAAAGGGGTTTGTTGGCTGCATTGTCAGAAAAAACAACCGGCTAATCTTTACTGCTAAATCCTTGGTGTGTCGAGGCCCAGGCAATTGCCTGCACGGGTCCAGGTTAAAGGGTTAAACTAAGCAAAGGGACGGTGCGGTTGCCTCCGTGTATTCGTTATTTTTACCACACTTACGACGAACCTTTCTAAAAACCAGGCTTATGCTTATGCAGATGCAGATTCGTGTGCAGTGAGCCGGCGCCATGCCAGCTGCTGTTCATGAATGTGACCGAAATCGATCGATACGAGTGACTTTCATGCTTTCCATTTCCTAACACAGCTGGGCATGGGCGCGCTCACCGCATCACCGCATCTGCATAAGATAAGCCGGTTTCTAAAGGTCGTAATTAATTATGTCTGAGGTCAAGTCTCAAAAAAAAAAAAAAAAAAAAAAAAAAAAAACAAAAAAAAAAAAGAGATGGTCATATTCTTTTCGTTGTGGCATCTAACACTAGTTTTTTTTAGTCAAGACCCTTCTTTGGAAATATTGCATTGCAAAGCTTTTGCCATAGTTCAGGTCAACAGCGTAAGGTTTGAACTGCATTTATTTGAGCCCTCTCATTTACCATTGTCATTTTTTCAGTATTCGCCGTGTTGTGCTGCTAATGGTTCAAACTCACGGTTTAGACGTTTAAAGCAATATTGTACATTTTTTTGAAGAGCGCCGCCATTTTCAAAAATGGAGATTTTTGATTATACGGTTGCATTGGTAACTGGCTTAGTAACTATACCTGTGACATGGTTTTTAAGGCTCGAGAATGGCTGTGGTCTCACAACGAAAGAATTTTGTAATTAGAATAGTAATCGGAGATCTCTCGATATAATCCAACGGCTTTGCTGGAAACGGCCTCCAATGTGAAATAGCCGGGAAATAGCGCCATGTACGTGTCTACGCTCATCTATTAGTTGTTTTATTTGTTCGGGCAAGTCAAAGTTAGAGGTTATTTTCACTCGAGTGGCACTATTTTCATCATGGAACGGACATAAACTTAGCATTTCCAGCCTTGCCGTTAAGTCCAATCTGGGATCCCAATTCTAATACAAATCGCTTATTTTATGATAATACGCATTTTTAGCATTCTCGTTCGCAGTAATAGTTTCCTAGACAATTACCACCTTAACTGTGCCAAAAATCAAATTTTGAAAATCGGGGGCGTTCTTCAAAAAATGTGCCATTATTGTTTAAGAAGTTCTTTATTTTTTGTAAAAACACCGATGTTCCTAATAGTATGGCAGGTACATGTTCAGTCTCTGAGAGCTTTGAGTAATGAATCTCACGGGGCATTTTAACACTTAGCCTTCTTTTTTCATACAACACCAACCAGCATACAGATCAATTCGCCAAATATCGTACCGTGGTGTTTTTTGCTGATCTGCCAAAACTTGCATTTTATAAGTAATGCGTTATAAATTTCTGTAAGGGTATTTTTCTATCATGAACCTACGTCTTTAATAGAGGGTGTCATTTTACCAAGAGTGATTATGGAGCAAACATCTTTCGAAATGTACTTTCTAATATACATACCTTCGCATACAACCCATAGAGATTTGGGTTTGATATTGCTAATAGAATTGGCCGTGGGTACCCGCATGAATCGTTTCCTTGGTTCGGCTGGTAGAGTTGTTGTCTTTTTAACGTAAGTTTTGTACTTAATGAATGAAAAAAAATATAACAGCAAACAAATTCATATTGTCTCTATTAAATAGAAAAATAACAAATAAAACTTTTTGCCGAGACAAACAAGTTTATGCTATTTTTTCCTTTGCGATTAGTGTTACTGAAACTGGGTTCGCATCACTTTTTTTTTATTCTAATTGAATGAACCTAGTTAACAATTGTTGACTTTCTAAAAGACTATCCAAATGCAACCACAATGCGATTTGTCTTAGCGACTATACTGGCAATAGCTGATATTGCTTTATACCCCTGTATAACCCATTGTATAAACTGGCATCAACAATATAGTATAATTGTACTTTATAGCAGTGGTGTTGTTTTCTAATAATACAATAAAGAACATCACAGGTAAATTTTCATCATAACTCCTCCTGCGTATTTGCGCATATAGAGCAGCAAACAGTGAAAACCGTTAACTAAAAAACGCGATGTAGCGAGAGTGGATTGAAAATGCCAGTTGCACTCCGCCGTACAGCTAAGGTCTTTTTCGACCGATGTGCGTCGCGCATGACTGATTTTATTTTCTCAGTGGGATAATTTTTTTAAACTACACAGCTTTTACTAATTATTGAAGTCGATTTTCCCTTTTGTTTTTCTGTCATGTATGAATTAGGGTTTAACTGCGCATTTTCTTTTGCTCGAAAAGGTGGGACAAATCAATGCACTTGCGCTGAATTTTTAAATGCTTGTGCAATGCACTCGCTCCTGGGGAGCTCGTGCATTAGACGCACCAAAATCTCAGCGAGCGCGCATTGATTAAGTCCTTTTTCTTGCAAATTAAATGCGGCCGTTATTAACCTTACTCATGAACTCTGCGTATTTACGCATCAGTGAAAGCCTTAACAAAAGATCGCGCATTTGCGACGCTCGTGTAAATTCGCAGTTATTACCTTTAACACCTGAACGCTGCGTATTTCCGCAATCAGTGAAGCCATTTAACAAAATTCGCGCATTTTTCCGGAGCTCGTGCATTAGATGCATCAAATCTCAGTGAGAACAAAGAAGTAAAATCCGCAGATACTAGCCTAGATTTATAAAGGCTGTTTTTATATTACGGAGAAATTGAAATCCGATCATGAACTTCAGGATTTTCTCAAACTGACCGGAAAGATCTTCTTGATGGACCGCCCGTCAGAACACCCCAGCTCAAAACCAGCACGTTTTGTTTCGACCTCTGTGGGTGAAGCAATAAAACAAAGAAATCTCGCTTTCGAATTCTGTTTAATGGGACACAACGTGTTTCTAAACTACAACCAAGTTGCTATAACCTCTCTTTGGATCTCCAACAAAGTTAGGTCCAAATTAAGAAATGGTATTTTTTTTTTTTTTTTTCGGTTTAGCCGGGGTCATATACTACAGTGGTCCGTGTGACTGAGTGGGGTGTCCTACCACCGATATGTTTATTGTGTGCTCCATTGAGTGCTGTATGGATCATTTGTTTCAGCACGTGTACGACCAATGGCCCGTCTACAAGGTCACGGTTTAATTCCGTACATAAGAAAATTGCTATATGGTTGCTAGGACACTTTCTCATGGATGACGCTCAGTTTCTTTACACCGGTAACTTCTTTGATGTCATTCAAACTCGATTGACACTTTCACTTTCAGAAACCTGAAAATCTGTAAATGAAACGTGGATTGCTTTTTTGTTAACAAATTATTTCCACTGTTCAAAGCGCAATGTACACATTCCTTAAACGCTAACTATTCGTTAAGTGTTATATTTCAGATTATGACAATAGAGCATTTACAATTAGAATGTTCATTCCCCTCAAAGTAATATAACTCTCATAACAATATCGAAATCCAACTTACCGTTAATTGAAAAGACATTCGATTACCATGATTGGAGTGTATGCATTGCCACTTGAAACGCAATGTGCTTTGATGTTTGAAAAAAAATCCCCCTCCATAACTGTTTACAAAGGCTTATTAGAGTTTGATTTTGAATCCTCCGCCTTAAGTTGTGTACAGACTGACCAGAACTGACATTTGTTACACTCATGATAATTAGAACGCACAAATCCTTATTTTTATACAGCGTCGGAATTAATTTACTCCACAATCTAACTACAGTTTATCCCTTTCGTGAATAATGTCGTCACACACCTATCCACTAACAAAATGGCGGGCGACTCGTATCATCTGTGTAACTTAAGCCGGATGATCTTATTGTTCAATACCTGAAGTGGGCGCCGTTTCCTAGGGCGGGTATTATAAGATATATCTAATTGAGAAAAGCTATATCGAACCACTTTTGCCATTAACTATAAGCGTTTTGCTGTATGCTACGCATAAACTTCCTTTCTCCCCGTAGTGGGTGTACTACAACCTCTGGCGGCAGATTTGATTTCGATGACCAAGTTAAATGGGTCTCAAGAACCTATTAAGCTTTATATAACTCCCCTTTTTAGGTTAATATCCTGGATAGAGATATACAATTCATTGTGACTTGGCACCCTATTTGGGACATTTGCGCATTTTTCCTGCTTGTATCCGGTTTTAATAAGAGCACGTGGTGGTCTAGTGGAATGCACAGGACTCTGATCATTTTATACCATAAAATCGTGATTTCGAGGCCCCACTGGTGTCACGTGTTTTGTGGTCTTTTGCAAGATACTTATCTCAATTCAATTGGCCTCGTTGACCCAAGTGAAATCGGGGGTGCTGTTATTGGGGGATATTACAATCTAAGTGTTGATAGCATGTGCGCTGACCGTTGCCGGTCTAGTGAGGGCGAAATGATTGTCCCTATTTCCTGAAGGCCCGTATAATCATAATGGCAACATTGCTTTGTAATTCCTGTGGAAAAGGCGCTTATAAATGTCGTTATAATTATTATTATAGTGGACGCGTATCTTGTCCACTTTACCTCCATGCCTTTTTCCCGTCTGTCCCCACCGCAGTGACCATGCTTTTTTTTTTCAAATATGTAATCATCTATATTTATTTTAAAACACCCCAACCCTTTTTCATACCCCCATATTGACCCTATCGATATAAAAAAACATCAAAATACAGCTGGCAAAATAACTTCGCAAGTACGTGTTAGGAAGCTGTATATCTATATAGTTTGTAAGAATCCTCCTCTGTTTGCAAAGTGAAATATCACAATCATACTTCATTAAATTAGGCCGCAATTAGATATATCCTGCAGATCTGCGTTATCTTGGCGCAGCTTGCAGCGATGAAAGCACGCAATTAGTACAGCAGGATCTTTTGTAACGTTACATTTATTTTTTGCTATACAGCCTGTCGCAAAAAATGGTACAATCAAAACCCGATTTTTTTCAATATTCTATCTCAACATAAGTATTCGTATTGTACATCAACATTAAAGAGAAAATACCAAGGCTTTCCAGGATTGATTTGTTTGTAAAACAAATTAATTTCCACTTTCAAGCGCAGGTACACACATGCTTCACGCTACTTCGTTAAGTGTTTATATCAGCATTATGAACACAGAGAGCAATTTACAAAATGAGAAATGTTTCATTCCCCTAGTAAATAACTCTCATAACCTAATCGAAATACCAACTACCGTTTAATTGAAAAAGACATTCGATACAATGATTGGAGTGTATGCATTGCCACATGGAAAATCAAAATGTGCTTTGATGTTTGAAATCCTCCATACTGTGTACAAAGCTTATATTAGATTTGATTTGGAACTCTCCTTAATTTGTACAGAACTGACCAGAACTGACATATTGTTACAATCATTATAATTTAGAACCACAAATCTATATTTTTATTTCAGCAGTCAGGAAGTTAATTTTACTCCACATCTAACTACGTTTATCCTTCGTGACTAAGTCGTCAACACGAGTCGCGTAACAAAATGGCGGGCGCACCTCGTATCATCTGTTGTAAACGTAAGCGGATTGATCTATTTACAATAACTGAATTGGGCGCGCTTCCTAGGGCGGGTTATATAAGATATATCTAATTGGGGGGGAAAAGCATATCGAACCACTTGCCAACTAATTAAAGCGTTTTGCAATTGTATGCCTACCGCTAAGACTGCCTTTCCCCCGTGGTGGGGTGGGGTGTTGGGTACTACAACCTCTGGCGGCAGATTTGATTTCGAGACCAATTATGGGTCGCAGAGAACCTATTAAGCTTCGATAACTCCTATTGAGGTTAATACTGGATCAGCAGATCGGAGATATACAATGCCTGTGACTCTTGGACACTTTTTTGGGACATTTGAGCATTTCCTGGCCTTGTATCCGTTTATAAGAGCACGTGTGGTCTAGAGGAATGAACAGGACTCTTGATCATTAGACCATTAAAATCGTGAGTTCGAGCCCCACTGTGGTTAACATGTTTGTGTCTCTGAGCAAGATACTTCAATCGCAATTCACTTGCCTCGTTCACCCAAGTGAAATTTGGGTGCGTTAGGGGGGGATATTACAATCTAAGTGTTGATATGCATGTGCGCTTGACCGGTTGCCGGTCTAGGTTAGGTCGAAATGATTGTCACTATTTCCTGAAGGCAGCGTAATAAGATAGGCAACAGCGCCTTGTATCCTGTGGAAAAGAGCTAGAAATCAATGTCGTTATATTATTATTATATTGGACGCGTATTCTTGTTCCACTTTAAACACTCCATCCTTTTTCCGTCTTCCCACCGCGTGACCATTCTTTTTTTTCAATATAGTAATCTTATTAGTTTAAACAACCCAAACCCTATTTGCATACCTCTACATATTGACCCTATCGATATAAAAAAATCACAATACAGCATCCAATACTTCGCAAGTACGTGTCGTAGCTGTATATACTATAGATAGTGTAAGAGTTCTTCTCTCTTCTGTTGGCAAAAGAAAATCTCACATCAGTACTTCAGATAAATTAGGCAGCCATTAGATATAGCCTGCATAATCTGCAGTTATCTTGGCGTCAAGCTTGCAAGAGATGAAAGCACGACTTAGTACAGACATTTTGTAACGTTACCTTTATTTTTTGCTATACAGCCTGTCTCAAAAAAATGGTACAATCAAAAACCGATTTTCAATATTATATCTCAACATCAATAAGTCGATTGTACATCACATTAAGAGAAAATACCAGGCTTTCCATGATTTTTTGTTTCATCTCATTGCTTGTTTCTTTTAATCAAGAAAATAACTCCAGTTACACTGCGGAACACAAAAATCGCGTTTGTGCCACTTTCTGTTTTAGTGAAAACGGTGATGAATTGTTAAACATAAGTTTATTCACACTTAGCAATAGAACTCTTAAAAAGGAATTAACTTCACATAGAGAAACTCTAAAATATACTTTAAGGGTGGAAGTTATGAAATCAGTAAGTTCTGGCTTTAGATAAAGTGAATAACATTCGACATACTGTTCTTTTTAGAAGAGAACATGAGCGCAGCCGGTGTACAACACCTGGAGGAGAGAGTTTTATGGTCTTGAAGTATCATGAAACGTAAATTCCTACCAACATTTGATACTTTGCTTCCAATTCAAATTTTATTGACTTCAATAATAGTAAATGGCAGCAGTAGTGCAAATTCTAAACCATTTCTTTGGATTGGAGTGTTTATTTTGGTTGTCAAATTACAATTGCTTCTAGCGTGATTTAACAGATACCAATTTTGAAATAAATTCAAAGTTCCAATTCATTGACGTGCCATAATATTGTATTGTTTATAATTTATGAAAAAGATATTTTCATTGAACTGATCATGTTGACTATTAAACTTGTGTTGATAAAAACTAGACTTCTTTTGTTTACTTAAATCTGTGTTTGTTTTCTCTTGTCAAGTTGGCAACTTTTTGTTTGAGGTTTAAGACGCATGCATAACTGGCGAAGCAACTCTGCCCATGCATAAAGTGGCATCAAAATGATTTTGGTGTATTGGCATTAAATTGTTATATCTCTGGATGACAAATGCAAAAATACACTGAACAAACAACCATTGGAAAGCCTGGTCTTTGTTCTTTAATATTATGCCAGTAAGAAGGACTTATTTTGAAATTTCATTTTAACCAATTTTTTTACTGATTGTACCATTTTTTTTTGGAACAGGCTGTATTGATGAAACTTCGAAATGTTATAGAGTCCATACCCTAGGAAGCCTAAAAAGTTTAGCGCCATTCGTTTGTTCGATGTGCAATGGGTAGCCAGCAGTGTCAAAATGACCGCCGTGTTTTTTTTTTCATTATTTTCTCTACTAATCAATTGTTTTGATATTTTAAAAGGTGTATATATACATGTCGAAAATTAACGGATATCAATGAGATATAAAATTACAAAAATATTCTTGATTCTTTGAAATCAATAAATGCTACCTGGGTGCCACAATTTCCCCATGGCCGCCATTTTGATATTTGTGGCTATTTGTAGCACAATGAAGGGTCCATTTTTATTCTAAATTGATTTTATTCCAGCAATACAATAGTAAACATATTTGTTAAATACATTTTAATGATCACTAACAGTAACTGTGACCTAGTATCGGTGTTACAAGAGAAATTTGAAAAGTAATTAGGAAGGTTACCAGCATTTCAAAATGGCCGCCATTTTTTGATACTTTTTTATTAATAGTCGATGTTTTATGAATTTAAGAGTATATTTCATAAGGAATCACAGAATAGTCAACAAAATAAGATGAAATAATCCATGATGTTTTTCATTTTTAATTTTCCCTAGTAAGTGCTGGGGGGCAACTGATGCATAAGGAAAAATGTGAGATTGAAACTAAATAGACAAAAATAGAGTTGGCAGACTAAAATATATTACCGTACTGGGACAGCTCAGGGTTACTTAAAGGGACCCTAATGGCATAACATTGACATAATTGAAAAGGACCCTTACTGATCACTTTGCCACTCCACGAAGTTTGAAAACAATTTGGATGTTTACATTTCTGTAAAAACAGTAAAACAGGAAGAGATCGGGGGAGGGAGGTCGCAGTTTGTGGCAAGTTCTGGAACAGAAAAGCAAGGTGTTCCACGCCCTGACAGAATTTACGGGTATCTAGCATGTTTGTGCGACACAATTCAAAAGCATATCAGACCAGGGATTCAGGCATGGTACTTAGGTTGTAGTACGATATTGATCTGGCAAGTGAAAGATTAATTTATGCCGGGATTAGCACATATACCACAGCATGGTCTGTGAGCTGATGACCACATGCTTTTTTCAGTTTGGTAACTTGCTGTGTAGTAATGTCAGCATCCTTGTTGTCACAGAAATCTTTGCCACAAACTGCCACCTCCCCCCCCCCCCCGGAACTCTTCCTGAATTATAATAATACTGTTTTTACAGAATGTAACATCCAAATTGATCCAAACCCGTGGAAGTGATTTCAGTAAGGGTCCTTTTCATTATGTTCAAGTTTTCCTGCCATATGTCCCTATAATATTGATTAAAAAATGAAACAACGCTTCTCCTTTAAATAGTATAATTTTACACGAAATGAAACATTCACTTCCACTCAATGTTGATAGATAGAAGATATACTATATATATATATATATATTATATATATATATATATGGTCGTGTTGGCCAAGGAGAATAAGGTATGGCAACAGTGCTATGAAGATATACATGTTTAAAGCATGTATAATGAACGATTTGTGCAGACAAAATGTCTGCGAAGGTTTCTTAAACTTACTACAAGAGCTATAAAACTCACAATACAAAGCAAGATATTAAAAGTCTAAGGGGTCACAAGCAATAAGCCAAATCAGGCAGTAAGCATGAGGGTGGGTACACGAAATGAACAAGAGGAAAACAAGGCGAGTCTATGACCAGAGGTGAGGTTCACAAAGAGTTACTAACCAGCCAGTTGCACTTGAATATGTCGACTTCAGTTGATGCCAGCCCAGGCTGATGTGTTAAGAGTTAACCGATGCTAAAGTTGTTCGGCAATGTGACGTTGGGAGTCAGAGTTGCCACTCTGTATTGAGAACACCTGTGATGGTACCAACATCTTAATGCAATGTCCGGTTGGTTTTTAAAATGGACGGCAAACAGGCTTGGATCTGATGTTCTTTTCGATGGAGCGGGAGGATGGTCAGAAAAAAAGGACGGCAATGGGGTTTTGGTTTCGCATGTAAAGTTGGCAACATCGACAGCAAACAATGGCATAAATTACGTTTTTACTAATACAGTAAATGGAGAGGTGATATGGTTGTTATTATATATATTAAGATCAGTGTCTCCCTAAGGTAGTATATAGGGATGTAAGATAAAATTTCAGAGAGTAATATATAGATATAGAGAAGATAGGAGAGAGATATAGATATTATAGAGACTATATATATATATTATATAGATTATATATATAGATATAAGATATAATCTAGATAGAAGAAGTGATGACAGCGCGGAGTTGCATTATTAATCGCAAAATGAACTTGTGGGGTTCGAGTCCCATCCACAGCAAGTTCATTTCGCGATTAATAATGCAACGTCCGCGTCGGTCATCACTTCTTCTATATATATGTATATGTTTTTATGGCAGTAATTCCCCACAAAGGTTATAAAAACAAAACTCCAATTTCTCTGTGTATATCTATATATATATATATATATATATATATATATATATATATAGATCTTAGTAACTAAGCTATCAAAGCCAGGTTTTAGTATCCTGTTATATGGATCCATGAAGAAAGAGCTTACGGTTAGATGGCTGGCACTACATCAAGCTCTTATGCGAGGGTCCAAAATACTGTAATCATGCGCGTGAGGAGCCACAAGACCACAGCACATATAAATGGAGTATCCCTCCAATTTCATCTTCTGTCTGTCCAACGCCGTGCACGATTGCCGGTCAATGTCATCGTGCGAATGAGCAAGTTAGTCTCAGACTCCACATGTTGGAAGCTACCGTGCCAAAACATGGGTCGTCGCCCCTTAACTACATTGACGTAATTGCTCGAGACATCCAACCGGATCAATCTGACATCCCCAACTTAATGACAAACAGGGACATTTGGCGCTACATGGTGAACAGCATCTCGGCTGCGGCCGTTAGATAGATTAGTAGAGAAGCGATAGATATCCTCTATAGGTGTTAGGTTCGAGAGGTAAATACATCCTTGTCTACCTGGAGAACTAAGTAGTTTAATTTCAAAACAAATATAAAATCGTATATGTAAATATACTGTTCTGATGTTATCCGTTAGAGAAGCGAAGGACACCTCTGGAACCTAACACCAATAGATGATAACTATTGCTCCTCTACTAACCTAGTTGCTAAGAGCGTCATGCATGTAATACGAAGGTCGCCGTTTCGAATCCGGCCAAGCGTACATGTTTTTTTTCAACACCCTCGTGCGCTGCCCATCTCTAGGGAAAGATAAATAAAATATACGTCCTTGTCTACCTTGAGTTCTAACTAAGTAGTTAAATTTCAAGAGGTAGTGGTGTCCACAAGGTACGCTGTGGAGTTATGAAAATGATGTGTCAGTTTTTACATGACAGGAAATATTTTGTTATCCACTAACTGATATTTTTCAAGTACATGTTTCATGCACATACTGTATTATTTCCAACCGTGGCATAACACTGATTTAATCGCGTCTCACGAGAATGTCCTGTATAAAAAAGGAATGAATACGAAACATTTTTTGCCGGTCGACAACGGCATGCACTTTATCTGTCACACGTATCTGTGAACGCCCCCAGTTTTGCGAACTTGTACAGGAAATGTATGTCAATGAATACCGTAAAAAGAATTCCAAATGTCCAAGAGATTTTAGTTCGCCAAAGGGGTAAAAGGAAATACGATACGATGTCATGATACTGAACGATAGTCCTGGTAGAATATACATGACAAGTTTTATCCGCCAATATAATATTGCTATAACTAAATAATGATATTATGAGCATAGTTTTAGTATGCCAAAATTTAAACGAAGACTCAAACAATTACGTTTTGGTACCAGAAGATGATCAAACCGGTGATATGCTAAATATTATGTTAGTGTGTCAATTAGAAAATTGTCCTTTTGCCACAAGTATTCATATGTCGACATTTCCTAAGCAATAAACCAAAAGATAACTTTCTGAAAGTAGTCCTTCACCTTGCTTCGAGATCGATTCATCTAAGAAATATACACAGCTTGGTATGGATCGATTTATGGTGTGTCCTAAAGGTTTAAGATATCCATGAGTTCGACTAGAGTAAAGACTCGTTTACGGAATAAAGTTGTACAATCCTTGTAATCATTTGATCCTCTTATAGAAGATTTCATGCAAGGCTAATTCCATGCAGTCTTACATGAAGGATGAACCGATTTTTTGGTGTCTCTTGAGAACCCACGCAACGAAAGTCGAAGAATATCGTCATTTCTTGCCTGGAAACGAAGAAGAAGCTTACCCGATCTGTCACCCATATCTGATACAAAGGCTTATTGCGTTGATAATAATTTGCCTCCAAATGCAAAGGCAAACTTGTCAATGAAAACAAATTCATGAAAATATGTTCAGAAAAAAATATATATTTTTCTGGTAATATCCTAGAAAGTTAACCCAAGTGTGATATTACTGTAATTTTACCACAACTATGGGTAAAAGTACACATTTAGCGAAACATGTTATGAAAGTGAAACACACAGAGGCTAAGCCAGGTAACGAATATTTAAATCTAAATGAGCGGGTTTGTTTTTTGTAAAATACACTGTTTTGCAGCGAGGTTAATCCACTAACCTCGACGGATTTTGAAGTCAATAATTTTTTTTACGAAATTATCATTATATGACTAAAAGACTTATCAAACGAAGGTTTACTTTACCAAAATAGCAGTTACAACTTCGCTGCACTCACATGAAGAATATATTTTACCGTTTCTCATGATTACGACACCAAAAGACGTCAATGAATAGGGCACTTCGATGCCAATGAACAAAGAAGAAGAGAGTTACTCTATATACACTATGAGTTACAATATGCTCATCCACCAAGGACACAGTTCAATGGGTTGTAATTGTATATACGTTGACAAACTTGACATGAACTGACCTTGTGTGATTTTGGAATCAAATATCATACCCAACAACAAGGGGGTGTATTTTCTAAATACACTGGCAAATGGAAGGTACTGAACTGTGCCAAGGGAAGTGAGATTTTACTAGCTCATAGTGATATCTATCATCTAAGATACCGAACACTCAAAATCCTTGTGATGAACTCTGGAGATGTGTGTCAATGAATACCGTATCGTGACTGCAAAAATGTGCCAAGGGATTTTCCAAGCCAATGGGTAAAAAGAAATCCAAAGCGATAGCGTGATAGTGAAACGAGAACCGGAGGTGATTAACAAGATAAGAGATTGCGTATCCGCCTAGTGATATTTTAAGAATAAATGTTTCATATCATAGACCGGTGTAATAACAACGTTATATCTTGTTATGTAATATCTTTACAGGTAATTTGCTTGAAGAACATGTCAGGCGTGGCGTAACATAATTTTACACCTGGACTCCATCTCAAGAAGGATATTTCCAACAAAGGTAATTATAATACCAAGTGACTCAACTACTCTCTGTTGCCGTTGAACGTTGACACTACTCTATCTGTCAAACACATCTATTTGCCCCTCTAGTTTGGCCCATACTTGATGAACGCTAGAAAGTTGGTCAATGCATCCCGTATCATGACTATAAAATGTACCAAGCGATTTGCGTATCGAGTAGGTAAGAGGAAATATAATGCGATGATATGATAGTTAAACGTTAGCTTGGGGAAATGGACCTAAGAGGACGTTGTTATCCGCCAAGTTATAGATACGGGGCAAATGTTTGATATGTATAGTTCAGAGTAAGAAGGACATGAAATATAATTTTATATCAAATCTACTTTGGTATCAAATTCGATTGCTGGCGACTAATATTACTTTGATATGAAATCTACCTCTAGCCGTATCACACCTCCCTACCAACTGTCAACTGGTAGGTAACAAGTTTAAGACATGTATGTTATTTAAAGGTTCAGAGTAAGAGATCATGTACGATAATCATGTAATAATTATGTTGGCATTGGTTACACATTTCCAAATCTACCATGATATCGAATAAGATGTAAACAGTTTGATCACATATGGTGATTTTAGCTGCGTTCCCGGTTGTTATGTTAAAACTGGGCCTTGATTTGAAACCTTTTTTTCATAATACAAATAGTAAACGTTTTGAACAATTTTCAAAAAGTCTTGTTTTCTTTATTTTGAGGAAAAATACGTGTCCAAAGCGTTGGAAATCAAAACATATGTTACGAGCCTTTGCGTACAGAACATTTTCTGCCAGTGTTTCCATGGCCCGGCGCTGACTGCCACAGCAATTTGTTAACAAACCGGCCGACGCATGAACGCTTCACATTGCAGACGTGGTACTCATGAAAAGGGCTATTTTCAGCTAAAAAGCTAATGTAGCTGTTGGTGCTACATCATCACTGAAAACGTGTTTTTCACGGGCACGTGGCGCTAGTCCCCTTTCACATACGACCATAAATCTGTTATTTAAACTGATCACAGAAATTCGCTTAAAAACACTCGTTTGTCGTTTTTTAATGTGTTTCTCAGCTGTCCCACGCTCCTTTCACCATCCACCTATCTACATGTACATATTGCTTGATATCTCCGGACAATTTGGAAAAAAACTCCACTAATCTCTTCTCTGATTCACCGAACCACTACAGCACCAGCGAATGTAGGGCTAAAGTGAATGCCTCACATAGATTCCGTGCAGATGAAGCCGCAAGATTTAAAGCGACACTGGCACATTTTCACAAAATATGAAATTTCTTCAATTGATCGCAAATGATAGTCTATAATACATATGGAACTGTATTTTTGTGAAAATTCCATATACAATCTTGCAACCAAGGTTTGTCTAAATTAAAATTGTATGAGGATTCCAAAAATCATGGTTGTCATTTTTTAAAATGTGTTTTTGGATGTATCCTAGAGGGCAAGGTTTATACAGGGGTCAAAATATAAAAGGGGGCAAAATGTGTTTTAAAGTATACCATCGTGTTCAGTACCTTTCAATGATTACGAAAGGTACAGTTTGCCCTATTTGAGGGTTATAGTACAAGAGTTACAAGGCAAAACCCGTTCAAGGTCACAATGGGGGTAAAACTTCAGATTCATCAGTTTGTTTTAAAAATGGTGCCAATTGTTCGTCTTACTCTACAGAAGCTGAAAATATATAGGTCGCATTGTCAATGACATTTTAGTTGATAATTAAGAGGGCAAATATGGCCGTGGTCCACAGGGTCTATGAGAGATCATTAGTCATATCTATAAAGGTCTCACTTTAAAAGGTGGAACACAGAATCTATATACATTTTCTTATTTAGTATGACTCAATGAACGATTTAAAACCAGTTTCAACAAAATCGGATCATTCTATAAATAATGACCTTGAACTGTCTTGAGCCTATTGTACTAAAACAATAGGTCGTAAATATGGCAAACTATACCGTTTTTAGAAACCTTTATGAGCAACCGAACAGATTGGTATACATTTTAAAACAATTTAAACACTTTTATTGTTTACCCCTTTACAATTTTCCCCCTTATAAAACACCCAAGAACACAATTTAAAAAATGACACCCACGATTTTCAGATTCTCCATGAAATTCTGTATTGGAAAAACATTGGTGTCAAAATTGTTTATGAAACAAATAAACCAAAACATCAATTATATTTCCCCATGTACTACTAGGCCGTTGGAAGAATAGAGATATATTTTACAGGGTGTCTCAGAAAGAACGTTACCCTCCAGAAACGGCACTTTTTGCGTACTTAACCAATTTTTTTCCTTGTTTTAGCTTAATATTATGAAACTATATACTTTTTCGAACATATGGTGAAAACGAGAAAGAAAACGGTGATAAAATAACCAAACAACTCCTATTTTCATAAAAAGGATGCAAACCTATTTTGTCCATGGCTAGCAATAGCAGAAGAAACATGTATTGGAATTCTTATGGAATTGAGAACATAAATCGTCAGATATGTGGCGATTCTAGAAGTATTGTTCAGTTCTCTACACATTCATGACATTGCAGTCCCGGATTGCGACAATATTTGCGGCTGATTGTCCCGTTACGACCGCATCTCTCTTTCCACCTATTTAAAACCTTGCCATCTCCAGAAATTTGTCTCTGCTCCTCTTGATTGCCATCTTACTGGGAACCCTACTTTGAGGAAAGACGTTTACCAATTCACGCTGAAATGCAACTAAACTTTGTGCTTCAATATATTTCTTAGTCATGAATTTTTCTCCTCCTTGGTGAATTGCGGTCGTGGCAACAATTTGGTCTGTTAACCCAATAGCAGTTTAGAGAGAGATAGAGAATTGGAGATGGGTGAGGGAATTTAGGTTACTTATGCGGCAGATATTGTGTAATGTGCAGCAGAATAAATAAAGTACATTTTAGATACTTTTAGGCATTAGAAGTGAACAAATTGATTAAATCTAACGACTTACATGTGCTCAAATGAATAAGAATTCCAATACATGTTCATCTGCTATTGCTAGCCGTGGACAAAACAGATTTTCATCATTTTTAGGGAAATAGTCATTGTTTGGTTATTTTTTTCACCGTTTTTTTTTTCTCGTTTTCACCATATGTTCCAAAAAGTATATATTCCCATAATATAATGCTAAAACAAGGTTAAGAATATGCGAAGTAGGGAAAAAATGCCATTTATGGAGGGTAACGTTCTTTCTGAGACACCATGTACATATAAAAATACCATACCCCAAAACAGATAGGGACATTAATAAGAGCTAAAGACATCCAGTAATTTGTAGGCCAACTTTAAGTTTGCGTAACTTTGATCAACAATGTCTATTACATGATATCATAGACGTGTTCTCATGATATTAAAACCACAAAGGTCGCAGAACGGTCATACAGGGTTAATGTCGTGGTTTTAAACGCCATTCCGTCGTCTGTTGAATAAATATAAACTCGTTCTGTTTACCCATAAGGGCGGCTGATTTGTTGAGGATCTGTTATAAAAGCTTTACAACCATGTCAAAAATATAAATTTTGAAAAATCGTGAGGGCGCACTATTTTTCAATGTGGCCAGTGTCTCTTTAAAGACACTACCAGTGATTACCCGAAGAAGACGAACTATTTAAAATTTGCAGGAAATAGCTTAAAATTGAAGATAGTTCTATCTTTATTAGAATAGAAGTTATTTTTTCCAACTGAAAATTGACTGAAAAGGAAAAAAAAAGCATTCTCAAGATACGAATCTCCACTCAATTACGTGTTGCAGTTAAGTGTCCGTACGGACGCAATGACCAAATATCGATTTTGCCCTTATGAGGTTGCTTTCAGTCTTAAAACTTTTAGGGACGTTAGTAATTACCTATTATTGGTGCAGACATGACAAAATCTGATTTTTGATGATTTTTTTTTTTCGATTTTCTTATTCAAATCACTTAGAGTGGCCTTTAATTGTAATTTCTTCCCCTTTTAGTTCTTATCTTGACCAAAACGTGTGCTGAGAAGTGTATTCTCCACTATTTTGAATGAATACTTCTATTGGTTGTCTTGTTTTTAACACTTGACATACCCTAGAATTGCATGTATAGTGGGATTGCGTAATACAATAATCTTGTTTTTTGAACATTTTCCGTGAATACGTTATAACAAAATGGCATCAAATGTGCTTCTTCCTGAAGAAAAGATAACAATTTTAATTTTTTAGTTTTTAAATATTTGTTAAAGAAATAGCTGTCACTTACTGCATAAATGCCAAAGGTATGAACACTCACTCATAATAAAAACCAAAACAAGCGATGTCATGATAGTGAAACGATACTGCGATAGCCAGGAGGCGAGATAAACGCGATCAGATGCTGTTAATCACGGAGTGATATCTTGAACTACATTGATAGCAGAACCAGTTATTAAAGGGGTGTACTGTCACTATTTTCAACCAAATACCCGGTCGTCAACAAACGTATTCAGTTTGGAGAACTGATTATAAAGAAACATCTTCTCTCCTTCTCTTAACTCTTTCGTCAATTCGTGGCGAAGGGGACCGGTAACTTGCCTTCCCATGTCCGTCCCTTATTCCTGTAGTTTAATTTGGCTTCAGCTCTCACCTTCTACCTTACTCTTATCCGTGTTCCCCCCCCCGCTCTCGCCGCGCTGCATAAGACCCGCACGGGGGCAAGTTGGGGAGCGGTTGTCCGTTTCTTATTTGTTTTTCATCCTACCGTCCCTGAACTGGATTTTAAATACACCTTTAACAAAAACCATGGAGCGGACCCCTGCCTTATTTTGGGGGAATTTTCCTATCTAACAAGAAGATACGCTAGCTCCTTTTTTGCGGGGATTGGTCAGATTTTCCTGTATGGATAGTAGGGATATTTGTGTGACACGCTTGGCCTTTATCGTACTTTTTATTTTATATTATCTCCACTACCCGTGTGGTCTCAAAGAAGTTAATTCAAAAACATAAGAACAACCGTTAAACTTCATGAAATAAAATGTCGCGAATTTTCTATTAGCAAGAAAGTGTATTTACTTGCGATTTACTTGCGCTTAAATTTTGTGACATTTCATATAAATGCGAATATAAAACTTTTAACAAGTTGAGTTAGACTGCCAGACACCGGTTTGGTTTGTTTGTTTTTCGATTGAAGTAATTAACCGTCGAAATGACCTATGCGTTGTCCTGAATGTGTTTCTGCTTCCAAGTTTTAAAAACACTGAGTACCTGTTTAAAATAAAACACAAGGTAATGAAAAACTTTTGAACATCACATACAAGAGAGATATTATACAATTACACCCTGCGATTCATGCTAATACGTCGTCCTCTATCATTTTGGAATAGCGCCCTACCTCATGTAGTAAGAATATGTTTTAATATCAGTACTACTCTTTGTTTTCCTAAAATCAAAGAAGCACTCAAATCCAGAATGTGAAAACCCTTTAAGACTCTTCAAACACATAGATTCAACATACCATTACTATACTCTACTGTTATATTCGAAGGATGAATTTATGGCTGCATCGTTTAAACTTCAAAAGTAAAGGCAGAATTCTCCGTCTCAAACTACTCCTGTAAGAACACAAACGCATTGACCAACGTCCTCGTTATTTTGACACTCTTGTTCAACAACAAGTATCACTTTTCAGAAGAAATCGTTATATCTTACGCACCAAAATAGGTTAATAAAGCGATCAATAACTTTCCATGAGCAATAATATCGTTGTGAGATTTTATTTTTGATGATCGGTTCCTTGGCAGGAATTTGAAGGTCGGGATGTTTTATCACAAGCTGTTCTTCGATCATCTCGTGCCATTTTGATAGCTGATGTGATTTTCATTTTAGAACATTATAAACCTTTACAATATTACCCGATTTGGACGACGTACCCACGTACAACAACCAAAAAATTACAAAGGGGAAACTTCAAGCTTCGTAACAAAGCCTTTTACTCTGCCTCAAGCAATTGAAATCAATTTGAATTTATAGACCATTTAAATTGCACTGATCAACTGATCAATTGCACTGAGTTATTAATATTACGTTTATTATGATTATTATAATTATTGCATTTAACAATTAATGATAATTTACCCAAAATAAGTAACTGGGATTCCGCTGCCCTACAGCAGCTACAATCAGTAGTGTTCCTACTTTAACAAATGATCCATTGACCCAGATTTTGTAAACATTTAGTAACAGTGAACGTGTTTAATATCATTTTCGCCCAAAATGGCCCGAAACAAAAATAAAATGAAGATTTTATTGTAATTTGATGCCACCTTACAATGATTGTAAGGACTTACCAACAATTGCAATCCTAAGGGCTCGATTTGGGAAATGATCGAGAACTTTAGAACTTTAGCAGTATAGATTTAAGAAAGAATTACACACTCTCAAGATATGGTGTCATAATATACTTTGCAATACAAATCTTTTTTGATCTCTTCCGTATCGTTATTCTGAATGTGTTTATATTTGAAATAAATTAGAAAGAAAATAGCTCCTTCTAGTAGAACGTCGCTGCATGTTGCAAAATGTATGGAATCAAGTTGTCTAGCCCTGTGAATGGATGGATGGATTAATAGATTGATTGATTGATTAATTGATTGATTTTTGTTATTTTATAGAAAAGACGCATGTCTGGTTATGTTGTATTTTGCATTTGTATAGCCTTTCCAGTAAAACCGGAAAACGTTAACTATGTTTCAAAGTAGGTACTTAAAGGGACACAATGGCATAAAAAATATTCAGACATAATGAAATTGACCCTTATTGAAATCACTTCATAGGCTCGTAGTAAGATATCTTGGATTAGCCAGGATTAGCACATATACAATTGCAATGGTCTGTGAGCTGCGGAATGCATGTTTTTCAAGTTTGATAAAATGCTGGCAGTAATGTCGGCATCCTTGGCTGAGAAGTGAAGCTTACAAGGGGAAATAATATTAGTTACTTTCCCTTTTTTACAAAATGTAAACACCAAAAATTGCTTTCAAGTTTGTGGAAGTGATTTCAGTAAGGGTCCATTTCATTGTGTCTGAATATTTTTTATACCATCGTGTCCCTTTAAGAAATTCAGTAGTTATCCTCAACGCACAACATACTCACAACTTAACAATATAACGTGCTTGACCTACCATAAATGAACTGGACTGTAAAGCCACCGGAGAATCTCTTCGGCAATTTCTTCGCGAATTTGCTGATTTGTAAGGGGGAGACTATGACATATATAATATAGTAAAAAAGGAAACATAAAACTTCGTACAACTAAAAGTTTTTAACACTATTATAGGATGAATTCAAAACTAAGTTTAAATTTTTCCAGCCGGTGTGTATTTGGATTAATATAATTTGGACGTCGACACAAAAGCAGTTTGCTTCCCCAAAAGCATCTAAAACCAATAATCATACTTATATCTTGAAGTTTGTCCTAGTTTGGGAGAAAATTGAGTAAATCCAAGCCAGCGCCGCCAAGCTGCACCAGTATATACCGTCAGCCCTCGAGCCTTTTTAGGTAATTTGCAGTGGACAACAACCGATTGTCTAGTCCGTCCCTTCTAGGTTATCTCATTAGTAGATTGACATCCTACCGCAGTCCGTCATGCCTACTGGCCCACATAAAGCCCTTGCATTTTCCAGACATGTCACGGAAACTGTGCCAATTACCCGGCCTTTAGATATAGGTGAGAGATAGAATAATGTTACCTTGGCGTCCTCGTTTATCAGTTTGGTGAACCGTTATTGTTTGTGCTTTTTTCTTTGTTTTTCTGGAGTGATGTGATACCATCTCTTGCCTTCTAGGTGTAAGTTTGGAAAATAGTTTTGAAAAGGGGACAACTATCAAAACAAACACTGCAACAAAATGTCATTTTTTATTTTTGTTTTTCCTTAATGATTCTGGCTATAACGTTGGCACATGCTAGGATGTGAAATCCCTCAGTGCCTAGTGAACTGGGTCACGTGCACTTTGGCCTGAAATTTCATCGAACTTATCAAATCATGCATGAACAGCATAGAACAACAAGTGTAGAAACACAGGCATAAACAAGTACTGGTAGTTATATTTATTAATTTTTCCCTTTTCGCGGATAGAATCAGAACTGTATATTTACATATATGATTTAGATTTGTTTTGAAATTTTAACTACTTAGTTCTCCAGGTAGACAATGTTGTATGAATTTGTATTAATCTTTTCCCGGAAATGGCTAGTGCACACAAGTGTTGAAAAAGACCTTGTGCGCTTGGCCAGATTCGAACCGACAACCGCCGTATTACCGCAACATTGGTTTGAAATTTTAACTACTTAATTTTCCAGGCAGACAAGGATGAATTTCTTTTCCCGGAAATGACCAGTGCACACAAGTGTTGAAAAAAACATGTACGCTTGGCCGGAATCGAACCGGCAACCTCCGTATTACTAGCACGGCGCTCTTGCCAATTGAGCTAACACGCCAGGGCTGGTAAAGAAGCGATAGATTTTAATCTATAGGTATGAAGTCCGAGAGGTGTCCGTCGCTTTCCTAGCGGATAGCATCAGAACGGTATATTTTACATAATGAAATTCACATTGGTTTGAAATTTTAACTACTTAGTTCTCCAGGCACACAATGATAAATTTGTAGCTCTCAATTCATCAGGACAAATAAACTAAATGAAGACATGTAGGCCGGTGTAAAAGGAGATATGGTCCGCCTAGAGCCATAGTCCGTGCACCATAGACGACAACGGAATGAAACGTGAAACTAATGTTGCGTAAAGAGTCAACTGAATCGAGTGCCCTATTTTTTACCGTTGTAGGTGAACTATGAATCCGGCGGACCATATCTCCTGCCACACCGGCACTTGCCTACTGGTGGCTCTGAAAAGAGCCGTTTACTGAAGACTGCCCCTGTCATCAGAGAACAAGCGGACCTCGCCTATCTCCTAAAATAGAGCTAAACTGGCTCTGAAAAGAGCCGTTCACTGAAGACTGCCCCTGTCAACAGAGAACAAGCGGACCTCGCCTATCTCCTAAAATAGAGCTAAAATGGCTCTGAAATGAAGACTGCTCCTGTCAACAGAGAACACACAGATCATGCCTATTTTCTGGAATAAAGTGAAAGTGGTTCTGAAAGGAGCCCTCGACTGAAGACTACAGAGAATAAGCAGACCTCGCCTATATGCTAAAATGCTCTAAAAAGAGCTAGCGCAAAGCAGGCTGCTTCTATACCTCTTCTCCTTGCCTATGGGACATTAATTATAATTAATTAATAATTAAAAATAAAAAATCTACCATTTTTGGACTGAACCAAAATATTCAACTGATTACGCACGGATGACTATGAACAAAAAACGCATACTAAAACGATAAGATATCAACCGGGCTTGTAACACATGGACGTTTTTTCAGCAATCACGTCGGTCTCTTGAGGATACAACTAGGGTATTTCCGTTAAGTGACCCATCTGACACACTTATGACTCAGGAAACCCTTAAAGGAATAAACCACATGTTGTGTCAGAAAAAAAGTCAGATGGGTCACCCCAACACCCCAAACACCCCAAAACTTGGATCAACTCTTTCATAAAAGAGTTCAAACCAAATTGAGAGTGTGAAATTCTATTTTGTTCCAATTTCTACCAAAGGAAAAAATTGAGTCATTTCACAGCTAAAAATCTAACGGACTCTGATCGTTTTAAAAGGACAATGACTTTCGCCGCGCTGGTTTGTTGTTTTCCAATTTGATTAAGTGGTTCTCTTTGCCACCTCATTTTCTTAGCCCGATAACTCAATCCTTAACAAAACCAAGAGAATATAAGTAAGTGTCTGTCACTCTAAATAAAGAAAGTTATTTCGGTCGTGGGTCTTGTGCTAAACTTGTTATTGGACGGACAGAGTATCTGGGCTAGCAGCGTGACATGCACTATTTTGTATGGGGGGAGGGTTTAGTGTCATCACAAATTCAGGCGGAAGTATAAGTTTTCATATTCTAGTCGCACGTCTCAAAAACACAAGCGGTGTTCTTTGTTGTCAGTGATACTCCGTTTCTTATTGCTTTGCGTCTATAAATATGTAAAGAACAAGTCGATATCCAGCCATATTGTTGCGGTCCCGGGGTGCGGTATTTTATAATCTACCGGTTTTTTTTTTTCGAAAAAAAATTATGAGGCGCAAAGGATCAACTCGAAATGTTTTGCAATATGTAATGTGATCAGTAGACGCCTTTAGAGGCTTATATAGACTTTATATTTGCGTAGTGGTTTAACCACAAAAGAGCGGGGGACTCGCCCAAAATTGAGACGCTATCGATACATCAAAAACCCGTCGTATGGCAACGTATAATTGGAGGAGAGAAAAAAAAGAAAAAAAGACCCAAGGGGAGGATGAAACGAAATATACATTTTACACATGGACAATTTAAGCAGGGTTATGCCCAGAGCATTTAAAGGTAGCTATATTAGTGGGGACTGTAGTTCACAGATATCTGTGAGTGTGCAAATCTGGATAAAACTGTGAATTTGGTACACAAGACAGGTTAGAATAATACATTGGTGTGATTCTTGGATCACAGCGGGCTTTTTTACCTATTTTCTGCAACTCGTCACTTTAAAGTGACATTTGATATGACTTAGTGAAAATTCTTAAGTTCGAGAAGAACAAAACTGTAACACGTTGGTAAAGTGTAGATGAATATGTACTGTGATACGATTTTCATACTCTTAAATTTAGTTCAACTTGATACGAAACACGTTTACGCGACAACCAAGTTTAAAAGATGGCGCATTCCGGGGTTGGACACATGCTATATGTCAAACCTTTAAAAACATTTTTGTCGATATAAACAGATTGTAAATGTACGAAAACACATTTGACGACCATCCGGCACTCAGGAGGTATCTAAATGGTTGGCTATCTGTGGTTTGATGTGGGACAGTATTATTATTAATCGAGTGATTTTTAACCGGGAAAGAGCAGATTGTATTTGTACAGCGTTTAACTCTTTACGCTGTTCGGTTTAAAGAAGATGACATTTTTTCGAGGGACTGCAAAAATAAATCCCATTGATGTTACCTGATATAGTGAGTGTATAAACAGAATCGCATTTTGGTGTGATGTTGAAAACTTGAAATGGTGAAGTGGGTGTTATCCAAAATTCAATGTAGCGTCGTATTTAAAACTCCTATTCGAAAGATTACTACAAAGATCTTCGAAAAAGACCGAGTTTGACGGTTATTCGCACAACGATGGTTTGAATAAGAATAGCAGAGAGAGAGTCCAGGTATAAGCCCTTCATACCGCATGAAGTTATTTTGCTGTAATTGGTGATCAGGTAATCTCAATCCTCTATGTCGTCGGTTGAATGCAAGTCAAAACGTAAGTGATATTTTTGGCAATTGAGGTTCTTTGTGAATTTTGAAAAGGTGGTATTCGTGCATCATTTAAATTTTGTGTGAAGATATGTAAGTGATTGAAAAGGTTTTAAAAATTAGAAAAATAGATACCGTATGTGCAAGCGCTGTTCCCTTAAGCAAGACCAACTACAGTGGCCCCCACTTTACGTTGTTCTTGCATTAAGCATTTTTTCACCTTTTCAGTGCAAGACAAGACCAAGAAGAAATTATTTGATTTATAGCATAGAAATACATTTCCTTATTTTATTACCTGCATAATTATGGGACCACCACCTATAGAGCCAAATAGAAAACAAAATGGTTCTTCATGTAAAATTAGTCAAACTGCACTTACGTTGGTCTTGCATTAGTCTTGCATTCAGTAGACAATTTTGTTGTATGTACAGCCGCATTTGTAAAAATTGCACTTAAAAGAATTGTTTTATTTCTAAAACATTTGAAATGTATTAACCCTAAAAAGATTAGATGGTCCGAACAGATATTTGTATCATGAATCCAAATACTAACCCGATAAATGTTCGAAAAGGTTGTTTCTGCGACATCCCTTAACAGTGCTTAAAAATAAGTCGGTTAGAGAGATTCTTTTATTTAATTGTGCCAATTAGGAACTATCTTCTCCCTTTTATTTGAGAAACTACCACTGAAAAAAATGGATCAAGTTTTTGAGATTATGAAACATTTAATAATCCTTTCGAAAAAAGGTTTGGAATATGTGACCTCTTCTAAAAACCAACTTGCAATAAACATTTCCTAGAAAAAATGTTTGTTTCGATATATTTTACAGTATCATATGGAATTATCTACAGCTACAATATCCTAACTGTTCACGAACAGTATTCTTTGTGTATTTAAGATGTGCACTTATTTGTTAATTCAAAACCCGTTTAATAATACAGGATTACGAGGGAGATCCGGGCGAAATGCCCATGGACTTGTGCTTGTGTTTACATTTGTGCGAAGTTACGTGTTCTTAAAATCGCAAAGTCTGAAAATCAATTCAATGGAAGATCAAATAGATATTGCTAAATATTTCAACAACTCTTATGTTGCGTCCTTGCGGGTTTTCTCTTTATACTTACGGCTCAGAGTGCGTTTCACACAGCTTCATACCCCATTAGGTTTTTCTCCTTGAAGCCACAAAATACCTTGAAGCTAGGTAGAATTGTTACAAACAGATTTAAGTGTCTAAATATTTTTGTAATGGTACAGGAACATGGTAAGAAAGATATTAAAACTTGTTTTTAGAAGTAAAAATAAAAAGCTATAAAAGTGTATGATACGCACGTAACTAGGTCACTTATCATCCCGGGGTATTAGGAATTCAAGAAATTGCCGTTTTCATTTTTCAGAAGATGTAGGTACTTCAAAGTTAAAAAGTTGTCATCCATGGAAAACACAAAATTCACTCTTTTAAACTTTTCAATAACTCTTTACCCTTTCTACTCACACACTATGCAGAGAGGGTGCCAAGCCGTCTCCATGGTTTAATAGTCCAGGCTACAGACCATGTGACCTTGTCATACCAAAAAAAAAAAAAAAAAAAAATTTTTAACACGTATTCTAACCATAAGCGTTCATTTCTCAGTCACGCAAAGTGGGCGAGATAACCTTCAATTTTTACAACAACAGTAAGACACTTGCCCTGGAATTCCAGTTTAGGCCAGTCCCTGACATCATCCTTCCATAAATCCATGGAAATAAACGGTGAAATTTGTTAACAATTGCAAAAAAGGTAGGTTGTAAATTCTTATTATCATGATTATGGGCTTATTATTTCGTTCGTTAAGCAATATGCGGCGTGTGTGTACTGTGCCATGTGTGTTTGGTGGCCGGGATGCCCCCCAGTAATGGCGGCGACGTAGAGGGTGTCCTTTCGAGGCTTCCCCGTCGGATTCGTGTATATAATGTTTCTTCAGTGTTTTCTAGACCAGTTTTTCCTGCTGAATCTGAATCCGATGGATGCCAGACGAAAAACATTGAGCATTTTTGAAGAAACGCAAAAATTCAAAATGGCCACCAAAAACACCAAAAACTCATATGTTAATTACTCAAAAGTTGTAATTTTTTTTGTTTGCCTGTCCAGTCAAAACACCCATTGTGACCAATTAAAATGTGATTCATTAACCACCTAATTAAGAAATTCAATATGGCCGCCAATACAACAAAGCATCTGATATTTATCTACTTTTGACCGTAGAATGGTAACATGATATATATACCAATGCTTTAGCAATCAATATATTAATTGAAACAATTATGAATAGCTTTCAACAATTTTCTAATCAATCAAATCAATAAACCACTCAAGATGGCTCCAAAATGGCAAAATTCATTACTACTTAAAGGCAAGAGCTGCCATGTTTGTGTATATCACTATAACTGATTCGATATTTAAAAATCGTAACATAATCAAAGTGATTGATATCTGCAAGATGGCATCCTAGATAGGCGTTCAATATGGCTGCAAATGTCAATCAGTAAAGGTCAGTAATTCATTCACGCTGTAGACTAAAAATATATATTTTGTGTTTTTTAGTTGGATTATTACTTCCAAAAAACCCAGTAAGGCTATCTTAAGTGTCATTGAGTCGTTATTCATCAAATATCCCAACATGAATGCCAATGGACGCCCAAAACCTACCAAAAACAAAGAAACATATCTCTCTAGACTAATAGTGATCGGATTTTTCGCCGCTTTGTAAGTGCCATTTCCAGCCATATTGGATACCCATTTTGGATGGCATCTTACATGTATCGATTCGTCTGATTACCTAATGATGTGTACTTTGATCTGATTGACTTACAGGGGTATACACAAACATTCCAGTACTAGGTTAGACACAGCTATCAATTATAGCCATCTTAGAGTATTGGAAGCCATCTTTGGATCCTATAATATTTATTATCACAGTTTTTAAAATATGCCAAAACACCAGGATCGATACCTAATTACCAATCTGCAGTCAAAAATAGATCACGATCAGACACTTTATTGTATTGGCGGCCATATTGAATTCATTGATTACGTGGTTACAGTATCATTTGTTAATTGGTCACAATGAATGTTTAAACGAGACAGGATGAAAAATCACAACTTTTTGAGTGAACAAGAGATGAATGTTTTGTGTTTTTGTGGCCATTTTGAGTTTTTGCGTTTTTACAAAAATGCTCAAGGTTGCTCGTCTGGCATCCATCGGATTCGGAATCAGCTTAAAAAACTGGTCTAGAAAACGTTGAAAAACATTATATAAAACAAGGTTGATATTAGATATCTATGAAGCTGTAGCCTGGACTATAACACGTAATCTAGTCTTTGTCAAGGACGCTTCAAATGTTTGTCCAGCGAACGCGACAGGGTCGCAGAAGGGCGAGCCCAAGGCCGAGCGGAGCGCGCTTACACTGGCCAGTGAGAGGGCCGTATAGAACATTGGGTACAGGCGCTCGGGACCGTAACAATGAAAAGCGAAACCTTGATGAAAGGCTATCACGAAATTTTGTCAAAAATCGGAATGTGTAATTATGTTATCAGGCAACATTCTCTCCTTCCAAAACCTTAGGGGTTGTTGTCAATTTTGTTGTTAGGGGACCATCTTAGGTGACTATCTTTAGTTGACTATTTTTAATTAATACACGAAAAAGTTATATTTCAAAATCTCTGAGTCAGCCTTTAAGTGACAAAGTTCGTGTCTGCGTCTCCTGATAGGGCCCTTTCACGGATTAAGGTAAATTATGTTAAATGGACTTTTATTTGCCTTCTAGAGCACCCAAGCATTCGAAGAATACAAGACATGCACCTGAACATTTCAGATGCTGCTACAGGTGTTTCTTAAAATTGTATTCTCTACTCGCTTGGGTTCTTCTTGAAACTTCTGGAGGACAGGTCTGGCCAAGTTAACCTATTGACCTCCCTTGCATACGTCCTATTGTTGTGGTAGACGTTTCATATAAAAGTCCCATTGATGCAAATGAGGTATTACAATTGATTCCGTCATGCGCTGTATGACGTTGTGCAGTAGTGCTTGACGGAATGAATGGCAATACCTCATTTGCATCAATGGGACTTCTATATGAAACGTCTACCATTGTTGTGAATGGATTATCTTTCGTTTGCCTGGACATGTCCATTGCCACACTGAATCAACCATTACAGTGAATGAATGAATTAAGATCCACGGCCATTCTTTATATATAACGTGAGACACAGTGGCGTTCAGAGATTGAAAAATGTTGTTCTAAGTTGAGGCTTCTGCGCAACATGTTTGTGAAAAGTATTGCTATTCCGTCATTGTTATGGAATTTGATTTGGAATGTTATTGGAAAAGTCTAAATAAAAGGTTGTTGACGATATTTACCAAAATAAACAAAGCTATAATTTTTAGAAGAAATATGCCATAAGTTCGGGGGAAGGGGTTGACCTGGAGTATTGTGCTTCCTGCCGGGTCACGCGTGTGCTGTCCATAACTGGCTCTGGCACACATCTCTGACCTCTACAATAGATAGCGGGTCTGAGTCCCGCCGAGTGTCACAACAGGGAGTTGCTTTTCTACATTGTATATGGCGGGAAAACAATGCAACACCTTGTCAAAGGTAAAGGAATGTGTATAGCAATAGAACATCGGTGTGGAATAGGTGCACCAGCAGGTGTATGCACCAAGGTAGAAAGCAACTTCCTGTTGTGCACTCGGCAAAACCAATCGATGTGCGCAGCCGGCTTATTACATGTGTTAGAGGTCAGTGGCATACACTCCTATAATTGTTTTACGTTTTCAAACGGTAGAGTCCGTATAGGGTCTTTCAAGGGAAGGTAAATTATGTTGAAATGACTTTTGTTTGCCCTCAGATCATCCAACCATGCGAAGAATACAATACATACATCTGGTCCACCTGAACATTCAGGATTTTCTGTAGTTGATTATTTTGTATCTCGGCACGCTTGGACTTGTTCTTGAGGGCAGGTCTGACAAAGTTACTAATACCTCCCGTGTAAGTGATTTTGTTAGAAAGAAAGGCACCACAAGGCCACTTAAGCTGGAACTTTGTTTATACTCAGTTCATATTTTTTAATTCTCTCCAAATATGGTCATGGAAATAAGGGCGGGCCACAAACAGCCCGTAGGCAGCGTAGGGGTGCGAGGGTTGCGGTCGCACCCCAAAAATTTGGAGAAATAGTGAGAAAAAAAGTCCACTGTGGGCGATGAATGTTCAAGAAGTCTAAAAAGGACCATTTCAGGGGGGGTTAAGAAAAAAAAAGGTCCACTTTTTCGAAGTTCCGCCCCCGCAATCTGCGTACGGCCCTGAAAATAGGTAATTCTGTCTTGGGGGTCTGGGAAGAAAGTGTTAATCTTAGCGAATATTCCGTTTTTATCCGGTTATTCTTATACAAATAATTGGTCCCCCCCCCCCCCCCCCCCCCCCCCCCCCCCCCCCCCCCCCCACTCCCCCTGTGGCTTTTTTTGGATGGTTTCCAAAATGATGGCGGATCGTACGGGAAGCCATGTCATTTAAGTGCACAAAGCCTCGATTGAAATGAGCAGCCATCCTTTAAAATCAGTGCGTATGCCCGTTCAGGTGAGATAAATGTATCTTAGAGATTAGAAGGAAAATTTCAAATGATCCATCCTGGAATGTTCGAATCTTATTTAATGGAGTTAAATGGAACACTTTGGATTATGCAACAATGAACTATGAGGTATTCATTTAAAGTCTAGCCATGGGCTGTTAGAAATGAGGTCACCGTTCCTGCTTATGATTAGGTAAGATTTGTTCAATCAATACTATACCGTGAGCAAATCATCCCTCTATCCAGTAATGTTATCTTATCAACCATTAAACATTATCTGGAACAACTTTTTAGGTTAATCTCGATGAGTGCGGCCAAGAAAATGGGACATTTTGGATAACAAAGCCTTTGGTTGTACAGGCGTAGGAAAAAAATTCTAAATGTACCGTCGTAATCCAAAGATAGTCCCTCAACTTACCGCAACAAAGTTGAGAATGGTCAACGTGGAGTATGTGTGCCTAATCAACTGCAGAAGAAATTCGCGGTTCGCTATGGGCAGCATGATATACGGAATAATGTTTCATTAACATAAAAAAAATCATAATACCTGGAATTTCGAACAATAAACAATTTAGTGAGTATATGTATGCAAACCATAAAAAAAATTGAAGGTGCTAATCAACAAATCAACTCAGCTGTAGGGTTGAGGGTTGTTTCTAATTTTGTTGTATGAATATCGGTAAAAATGTGCATGATTAAGCTTGTATGAAAAGGTGCTATTACAAAAGAAACAAAACATGTTTACTAGCGTTTATATTTTGTGTAGCATCCAAATCTGAAGTCAATAATGCAAAATGTTGGATGTCGTTCCGAGATAACGCATTTTGGGATATTTGCACGAGGTTCCATAGAACCCTATGGTATTTTGTTGAAAATTGCATCTTGCTTTGAAAAAAAATACTAAATATTTTGCATTGACAAAATGTTATAGTATTTCTTGTGGGAATATGTTTTGGGAATAATCGATTAATTTTTCAACAATGCCGCCCTTGAACAAAAAATTTATTTCGCGCACTGGAAAAATCAAGGGGTAGGGGAATTTTTTTGTTTTTTAGAATTATTCCTATACTGAAATGAACGAAGGTAGGTATCAATTTGAAGCTCATGCAATTTCTGCAACTTGACAGTAAAATCATCACTCTAGGACCTCCGTTCCAGGGATGTGATTGTGCAAGCATTTTTTCTTCGAAAGTGCTAAAGTTTGAATGTCAGGGGGACATGTTAGTGAATAGTTCTGTTGCAAATTATGAATAATTTATAAAACAAAATATTGAATCCATAAGTTAATACCTTTAACTGATACATTAACATAAAGGGTCCAAGTATATTGTGGCCTCTTTGAAAGGATTCAACATTGAGGTTGAAAATGTTGGTCACCCGAAAGTGCGATGTTTGTCAAAATCGGCCACAATCAATATTGGTAACAAAGATGGTTATTGATACAGGGTTTTTATTAAAAATTCAAATCTACGAACAATTTTTACCCTAGAAAGGTAATGCTAACAATTAAACATGGTTGTTTTTGCTCCGATGTGATTTTTTCGCACTTTGCGCACTAAACCTAGGTCAATTCTGAAACCAGTCATATGTGGATTTGGGGTTTTAGGGCACGGATGTCAATAGTACCTAAATTTTTACCTTCTTTCCTGTTAATTGAGTGGGCTTCAGCTACTAGGGCTATGTGCGCCAGTAAACAATGCGGTGAATAATTCGATTACGTAGTTCTATTCATTAATGTGAAAATGTGGGACAGGTGGGATTTCATAGCCGTTGCCCAACTTGCACCAAATTAGTATTCCGTACGGAGCCACCAGCCTGTTTTCCAACCACCTCGGTTATCCAATATGCCACAAATATCATTCAATCCCAAGCTCGTCAAAAAGTGCATATCACACTTCCGTTCAAAGTTCTTTGTAACATGCACTAGAGCTATGACAAGACATGATGTTGTGATGTATTACACAATTGACTCTTTAGACAACGATATTGAAAACACTTTTTGGTGGCTTCCTACTCGTGTGTTGGGCGGAAGAAATCTTGCAGGTTGACATCGTTATTTAATGAAAGTGTGTTTTTTGTCACCAAAATCGCCTCAATTTGCCCGGAGAAGTTGTTATACTGCCTTTTCACTAATTTAGGATTAACGTGTGACAAGGCCAATGCCACGGTCCAATGATTCCAAATGTATGGACCAAAATATTGGGTCCATATGTTTTAAGATATTATATATTCTGGCAGGTTTATGCATTGCATACCAGCGGAGCATTTATATGCCTATTAAATATGCGTTCTACTTGAATCAAAGGGGTAACAGAAATGGCCCCAACTGAAACGCAACGCCACTTAAAGTAACATAACTGTTTGTTTAAATAACCCATTGAGCACAGTGTGTATATAAGCTATTATGGTATAAAGACGCAAAACCTTGTGGTGGAGTTAGGAAAATTAAGTTGGCCCAACCAGATTTTTTTTTCCTTACGTTTTTGGGAAAATTAATTCAATAATGCCCACCCAGTAAATTTATTCTACAAACAGTTTGCCCACGATTGAGTATAAGTGTAGAGTCTCTATGTATTGATGTATTGCATAATACGATTTTCATAACTTTAAATTTGTCAATTGCATTTTACGACCAAGTTCCGCGACAAACAAGTTTAAAAGATAGGTGCTACTCTGGGTTAGGTAGGACACATGCCCATACTGTACAAATCTTTTCCAACATATTTGTCCGATAGTAAACAGCAGTAAATGTACGAAACACATGTGACGACCATCGGCCACTCAGGAAGTATCAATGTTGTGTTCATCTGTGTTGATCTGTGTTTGATTTGTGGACAGTTATTAGATTAATCGAGGTGCTGTAAACTGGACAAGTGAAAAAGCAGATTGTATTTGTACAGCGTTTAACTCTTTACGCTGTTCGGGTTTAAGGACAAGAAGCTGAAGGAGATGACATTTTTTCGAAATTGATGCAAAAAATAAATCCCAATGATGTTACCTCGATAAGAGTGTATAACAGAATGAATTTTACATTGATAGTGATGATGTTGAACACTTGAATACTGCTGAAAGATGGGTGTTATCCAATTTTGTAGGAGTCTGTTATTTAATAAAATCCTATTCGAAAGATCTATATACAAAGATCTTCGCAAAAGACCGAGTTTGACGAGTTATTGCACCAACAGATGGTTTGAATAAGAATAGCAGAGAGAGTCCAGTTATTATAAGGTCCCTCATACCGCATGAAGTTATTTTGCCGTCGCTCGTAATCGGCTTTCAGGTAATCTCAATACCTCTCTTGTCGTCGGCTGAAGGCAGTCACCAACGCAAGTGATATTTTTTGTAAATTTAGGTTTTTGGTGATTTTGAAAGAGGAGGTATTCGTGCATCATTTTAAATATGTGTGACGATATGTAAGTGATTAAAATTTTAATCAGAAAAATAAGATAACGATGTGCAAAGCCGCTTTTTCTATATGGAAGACCCACTAAGTGGCACTTACGTTGGTCTTGCGTTAAACATTTTTGCCCTTTTCAGTTGCAAGAGACCACGTAGTGGCCCTAATTTGGTCCTTGCATTAACAGTTTTGGCTATTTTCGTGCAAGACCATCGAAGTGGCACTTTACGCTGGTTTGCATTAACAGTTTTGGGGCACCTTTTAGTGCAATACCACGTAGTGCACACACTTACGTTGGTCTTGCATTAAACAGTTTTGCCCCTTCTCAGTTCAAGACCAACGTAATTGCTACACTTACGTTGGTTGGTCTTGCATTAAAACATTTTGTGCAACCTATTTCAGTGCAAGAACCAAGAGAAAATTATTTGATTTATATCATAGAATACATTTCCTATTTATACCTGCTATCATATTTTGGACACAATACTTATAAAAGCCAATAGGAACACAAAAATGTCTCTTCCTGTAAATTAGTCAAAATGCACCTACGTTGGTCTTGAATCAGCAGACTATCTATTGTACAGCCCGCATTTTTAAACTTGACGTGAAGATTGTCGTTTATTCTAAAAATATTGAAATGTATTAACCCTAAAAACATTAGTATATTCGAACCACATGATATTTGTATCATGAATCCAAATACTAACCCGATAAATGTTCGAACAGGTGGTCTCTGCGCATCGCTTAACAGTGCTTAAGAGACAACTGGCATATTTGAAAATAGGCGCCCTCAGATTTTCAAAATCGATCTTTTTGCCAGGTTGTAAGGCTTTTATAACAAAAGCCCTCACACGCAAATGTTAAGACCTGATCAGCTTCCTTATGGGTAAACAGAAAACGATGTTACAATTTAACGTCGCCGGCGGACGTTAAATCAGCAGACGACGAAAATTGCGTTTAACAAAAGAACACGCGCGCCGTATGCACGTTTCCCACGCTATGCACACTTTTTGATCGTTCTATAACCTTTGTGTTTAATATCATGAGTACGAGTCAAAATATCATGTATAAATCCACATTTGTTTTATTAAAAGTTATGGAAACTTAAAGTTGGCCTACAATTACCTGATGTCTTTATCCTCATATCATGTCCCTATCTGTTTTTTGGGGTATTTTATTTTAGTGTAAAATATATCTCTGTTCTTCCAATGGCCTAGACTATCATTTGAGGCAAATGAAGAAATTTCATATTTTGTTGAAAATGTGCCAGTGCGCCTGGAAATAAGTCGGTTTAGGGAGCTATTTATCTTTTTATTAATTTTGCCATTTAGTGAATTACTTCTCCCTTTTGTTTTTAGACAACCACTGGAAAAAAAATGGATCAAGTTTTTGAGATTATGAAAAACATCAAAATCCTTTCGAAAAGGTGAAAATGTGACCTCTTTCTAAAAACCAACTTGCAATACACCAGTTCCTAGAAACATGTGTTTCATATATTTACGTATGAATCATATGCATTTAATTCTACAGCTACAATCTCACGAACATCTTCTTTTGTGTATTTAAGATTGTGCACTTATTTTGTTAATTCCAAACCCACATGTGTGGGTACATCCCAGGATGTTACTGAGGGAGATCCGTGCGAAACGGCCCCATGGACCTTGTGCTTTTTGTTACATTTGTGGGCAGTTACTATGTTGCTTAAAATTGCAAAGTCTTGAAAATCAATTCCAATGAAGATCAATATATTGTAAATATTAAAAAAAAATACGTTGCGTCCTTGCGGGGTTTCTCGTTTACCTCCGGCTTCAGAGTGCGTTTCACACCCCATTAGTTTTTTCCCCTTGAAGCCACAAAATACCTTGAAGCTAGGTAGAATTGTTACAAACAGATTTAAGTGTCTAAATATTTTTGTAATGGTACAGGAACATGGTAAGAAAGATATTAAAAAGAAAACTTGTTTTGAGAAGTAAAAATAAAATGTATGATACGCACGTAACTAGGTCATTTATCATCCCGAGGTATTAGGAATTCAAACAATTGCAGTTTTCATTTTTGAGAAGATGAAGGTACTTCGAAGTTAATAAAAAAGTGTCATCCATGGAAAACACAACGTTCACTCTTTTAAACTTTTCAGTAACTTTTTTTCCTTTCTACTCCTACCCTATATGCAGAGAGGGGGCCGCCAAGGCGTCTCCGTGGTTAAACACGTAATCTAGTCTTTGTCAAGGACGCTTCAAATGTATGTCCAGCATAAAAATAAAAAATAAATGCAAGTATTTATATAGCGCTTTACACAACGTCTCAAAGCGCTTTACATTTATTCCGCTGTCACTAGAATAAATCATATTTTTCACATATTGAAAATTCAGCAGCCAATTATAACGGCGCACAGTATGACTACCCCTAACAGCTCCCCTTTACACCTGGGTGAAGTGAGACAAATTAGATAAATTGTCTTACCCAAGGACACAACACGTTGGCCCCGTCGGAACTCGAACTCACAATCTAATGATCATGAGTCCTTCAATATTCCACTGGACCACACGTGCTCTCTATTCACGACAGGGTCCCTGTAGGGCGAAGCCCAAGGCCGAGCGAAGCGTGCTTACACTGGCCAGTGAGAGGGCGGTATAGAACATTGCGTACAGGCGCTCGGGGCCGTAACAATGAAAAGCGAAACCTTGATGAAAGGCTATCACGAAATTTTGAGAAAAATCGGATTGTGTAATTATGTTATCAGGCAACATTCTCCTCTTCCAAAACCGAAGGGGTTGTTGTCAATTTTGTTGTTATATAGAGGACTATCTTAGGTAACTATATCTTTAGTTCTAGTTGACTATTTTAATTAATAGACGAAAAAATTATATTTCAAACTCATACAACCATGCGAAGAATGCAATATATACATCTGGTTCACCTGAACATTTCAGAGATATTTCTGTAGTTAATTATTTTGTATTCTCGGCACGCTTGGGTTGTTCTGAAGGACAAGTCTGGCAAAGTTAACCTAATAACCTCCCGTACAAGTGATTTTTAGAATAGAAAGGCACCCAAGACCACTTAGCTGGACTTGTTTATACTCAGTTCAATTCATTTCTCTCCAAATATGGTCATGTAAATAGGTAATTCTGTCGTTTGAGGGTCTGGGAATGAAAAGTGTTAACCCTTAGCGACTATATAGACCAGTTAACAGCAATGTTTGTAAACATGTTAGGGCCTGGTATCTTGAAATAGGTCGGCCTGATTGTTACACACTGGGCAATTGTATCTGTTAGAGTTTTAATACTATGGGCCATAACGATTCGCAGGAATGGATTCGCAGGCAACGAAAGAAGTGACGTAGGATGTTAACTGGTCTATTCCTTTTTACTCCGGTAGATTCTTCATATTACAACATAATTGTCATTGCTTACTGTATTTTGCGAAACGAAACGAAACAGAACCCCCATTGGATTACACGCTTTATTCCGTTATGCGTGTTATGCATGCATGACGGAATAAAGCGTTTAATCCAATGGGAGTTCTGTTTCGTTTCGTTTCGCAAAATACAGTAAGCCAATTGTCAGTGGCTTTTTGGATGGTTTCCAAAAATGATTGCGGGTCTTTCGGGAAGCCATCTCATAGGTGCAAAAACCTCCGATTTCTGAAAAATTAAAATCAGTGCGTATGCCTTTAAGGAGGCTAAACAGTTCTTAGAGATTGGAATGAAAGGACATCGCTGGATAAGGATGGAGGACTCCCTTGTATTTTTTCAGAGAGCAGATGAACTGAAACATCCGCATTTAAAGGGACATGTCCAAAGTTTAACTTTTGCCGGTTTCATCAAAAAATCCCACTTTACATAAATTCCCTAAAAGACGGTTTTATGTAAATTATAATACAGGCTTCAGATGGGTAATTGAAATTTCCAAATCTGAACCCTTTCCCCCCCCCCCCCCCCAAGAACCACGATGCCGCTTTGCAAGATGTGCGTTATATTATTTAGCAAACATATATATGAGTGGCATTCTGGTTCTTTGGTGGGGAAGACCTCATTATTGCATTTTTGTTTTCTGGGGGGCCTGAACACTAAATGGAATTGCCATAAACAACAACTACCTATTACATACATACCACACCACCTCACTATGTGGTAGGCATGCTTATCTATCAAGGGCTCAGTTCAGAACCTGGATGGGCACCTTTTAACAACAGCCGACCATGCATATCCTGGGTATCATAAATCATACTAAAATACAAGGTGATGTATTTGTTCAATACATGGTAATGAAAGTTTATGAACTGTGCCATGGGAATGTGATTTTATTGCTCATAGTGCTAGCTGGCTTGCTCAAATAGCGCGGTCATGGGCCGCTTTTATGCGTGCCATTGTGTAGTATTGCAGAGTCTGCTTTGTGTAAGACAGTTATATAATCCAAATCTCAGTAGCATAAGCTAATGGTTTTGGTTTTTTGTTATAAGGGCTGCCTCTTGGGTAGCCTCTTTGTATCTTTAAATGACAAAAGGCATATATAGACGTCCCTTACAAGCTCCATAACAAAGGGCAGCTATGCAACATCTTCCTGTTTCTTCATTTAAGTAATAAATGGTCATTGGAATGGAGGAATACTCTAAGCTTTGCTTTTTCCAGAGAGTAGCCCCTGAAGTTTCTCAGACTTTTCTCATTTTTCTTGATACAAGTGTATTTTGGGGATAAAAAACACATTGCGTACATGTTAAAGTAGTTGTAAAACACCAACTCAACTTGATGTGAAATATAACTATTGTGATTATAGAGGGCCTCCTTTTCCCCTTATCCGGCGATGTCCTTTCAAATGAATCCGTCCATGGAATGTCCAATCTTATTGAGTGGGGTTAAATAGAACACTTTTGAATTATGTCAACAATGAACATATGAGGTATTACATTTAATTCTAGCCATTGGCTGTTAGAAATGAGGTCACCTTTCCTGCTTATGATTAGGTAATATTTGTTCAATCAATACTATACCGTGAGCAAAGCATCCCTTTATCCAGTAATGTTTATCTTATCAACCATTAAACATTATCTGGAACAACTTTTTAGGTTAATCTCGATGAGTGCGACCAAGAAATGGTGCATTTTGATATCAACGCCTTTGGTTTTACACGTAGTAGTGAAAATTCTAAATTTGTAAGTTCGTAATTCAAAGCATATCGTCCCTCAACTTACCGCAAACAAATTGAGAATTGGTGTAGTATGTGTGCCTAATCACATGCAGAAGAAATTCGCGGTTTCGCTTATGGGGCAGCATATATACGGACATAATGTTCATAACATAAACAACATCACAATCATCTGGAATTTCGAAAATAACAATTTCTTGAGTATATCTAGCAAACATAAACCAAATTATATTATATTTTTTATATTCTCATTTCAAAACCGTTGGAGTCGGGAAATCAACTCAGCTGTAAGGGTTGAGGGTTGTTTCTAATTTTATTGTATGAATATGTGCACTGAATTAAGCCGTGTATGAACCATGGGACTCTAAATCAGCTCGCAGTCTGCACTTGGGGGGCTCCACTCAGTAGATTGTGGTCTTTGAGTTTCCACTGAGTGGATTTTGGTTAGTAGATTTCTGGTTTGGGGTCTGCACTCAGTAGATTTGTGAGTTTGGGTCTTAACTCAGTAGATTGTGGTCTTGGGATCTCCACTGAGTACATTTGTGGTTTCGAGATCTCCACTCAATAGATTTGTGGTTTTCGGTGTCCGTTCAGTAGATCTTTAGTTTCTGATCTCAAGCTGTAGATTGTGGTATTGGAGTCTCCACTCAGTAGATTTGTGTGGTCTTAGGGTCTCCACTCAGCAGATTTGTGGTTTTGGGTCTCCACCCAGTAGATTGTGATCTTGGGTATCCACTGAGTAGACTTATGGTCTTGGGCTCTCCACTCAGATTTTTGGTATGGTGTCCATCAGTAGATCTTTCTTTTCTGATCCCAAGCAGTAGATTGTGGTCTTGGGCTCTTCACTCAGTAGATTTGTGATTTTGGGTGTCCACTCAGTAAATTTGTGGTTTTGGGTCGCCACTCCTTAAGTTTGGAGTTTTGGGTCTCCACCCAGTAGATTGTATTCTTGGGGTATCCATTTAGTAGATTAGATTCTTGGAAATTACACTCATTAAATTTGTGGTTTTGGGTCTCCACCCAGTAGATTGTGATCTTGGTATCCACTGAGTAGACTTATGGTCTTGGCTCTCCACTCAGATTTTTGGTATGGTGTCCATTCAGTTGGTTTCTGATCCCAAGCAGTAGATTGTGGTCTTGGATTCTCCACTCAGTAGATTGTGGTCTTGGTGTCTCCACTATGTAGATTTGTGGTTCTTGGCGTCCACTCAGTAGATTTATGGTTTTGGGGATCCGCTCAGTTTTTTATTTCCGTTCAGTAGATCGTGGATTTGGAGTCTCCACTCAGTAGATTAGTGGTCTTGGGGTATCCACACAGTAAACTTCTTATCTTCTGTCAATCCGTTAGATTTGTGGTCTTGGATCTTCACTCCTTAAATCTGCACCAGTAGATTGTGTATACAATCAATAGATAGGGGTCTACACTCAATAGATTTGTGGTTTTGGGTCTCCATGCAGTAGATTGTAATATTAGGGTCTCCGCTCAGCAGATTTGTTGTTTTGGGTCTCCACCAGTAGATTGTGGTCTTGGAGTCTCCACTAGTAAATTTGTGGTCTTCGAGTATTCATTACGTAGATTTTTGTGGTTTGGGTCTGCACTCAATAGATTTGTGGTTTTGGTCTCCATGCAGTAGATTGTAATAGTGGGGTCTCCGCTCAGCAGATTTGTTGTTTTGGGTCTCCACCAGTAGATTGTGGTCTTGGAGTCTCCACTAGTAAATTTGTGGTCTTCGAGTATTCATTACGTAGATTTTTGTGGTTTGGGTCTGCACTCTGTAGATTTGTGCTTTGGATCTCCATGTAGTATTTTGTGATCTTGGGGTCTGCACTCATTAGATTTGTGGTCTTGGGATCTCCACTCAGTAGATTCGTATTCTTGGGTTCTCCACTTAGATTTATTGTGGGTTTTTTTTGCACTCAAGATCTTTTGTTTTGGATCTCCACCAAGTAGATTGTGGTTTTGGACTCTCCATTCAGTAGATTTGTGGTAAGGGTTCTCTACTCAGAGGATTTATGGTTTTGAATATCTACCAGTAGGTTGTGGTCTTGGGGTCTCCAATCAGTAGATTGTGGTCTGGGCTCTCCACTCAGTAGATTTGTTGTTTTGACTCTCCCCCAGAATATTGTGGTGTTGGAGTAACCGCTCAGTAGATTTGTGGATAGGGATAGATTGTGCTTTTGGAGTATCCACTCAGTAAGGGGCCTCCACTCAATAGATTTGTGGTTTTGAATCGCCAGCAGTACATTGTGGTCTTGGAGTCTCCACTCAGTATATATGTGGTCTTGAGGTTGCCACTCATTAGACTTGTGGTCTTCTGTCTCAACTCAGTAGATTTGTGGTTTGGGTCTTCACGCAGTAGATTGTGATCTTGGGATCTCCGCTCAGTAGATTTGTTGTTTTGGGTATCCACCCAGTAAAATGTGGTTTTGTAGTATCCAAAATACTGCAATGTACCAAGGTTCCTTACTCTGGTCTACTTTGGACCCACACCTAAAAACATCCCTTACACTCATCTCATTCAAAAGGAATCTTAAGAAAAATCTCGTTAACATATATGATACTGTCACCACACCTTAATCTCTCCATTCATTCCTCTCTACTTTGTTATTTCCTTCTTCTTCATTTAGTCGGACATGACTGTTTATTGTATGTTATTGTATGTTCTGTCCTGACCTTGTTTGTCTGTTGTATGTTTTTGTCTCTATGTTATAATTCATATATAAGTTAACTTAATTGAAGAGGTCACTGCACCCTTGCGCTCCGCGTTTAGCAGTGTCCACATTCATCACTCTTGTATGTACATAGCTTAGTGTATATACTTCAGTTGTCACTTGCAGTGTTAATATAGCTACACTCTAATCGTATTTTTGGCTATTTAACTTTTGTTTTGCTAGTTACTGTATTTTACTTTTGTGATGAATAAAATTTGATTGATTGATTGATTTTTGATCTTCGGGTCTCCACGAAATAGATTTGTGAGTTTGGGTCTGCACTCAGTAGATTTGTGGTTTTGGGTATCCACTAAGTAGATCTGTGGTTTTTGATCTCCACTCCGAAGATTTAGGTTTGAATCTCCACTTGTTGTCATGGGGTCTCCATTCAGATGATTTGTGGTTTTGGATCTCCACTCCTTAGAAATTCCACTCATTAGATTTGTGGTCTTGGGATCTCCACTCAGTAGATTTGTGGTCTTGGGGTCTCCACTCAGTAGATTTGTGGTTTTGGGTGTCCACTCAGAAAATATTTTGTTTTGGATCTCCAAGTAGATTTGTGGTTTTGGTGTTTTCACTCTGTACATCATCACGCAGTAGATTGTGATCTGGGGTCTCCACTCAGTAATTTATGGTTTTGGGGTTCTCCGATTTAATAGTAGATTTGTGGCTTTTGGGTCTCCACCCATTACATTGTGGTCTTTGAGTTTCCACTTAGTGTGGTTTTGGGTGTCCACTCAGAAAATATTTTGTTTTGGATCTCCACCCAGTAGTTTTTGTTGGTCTTGGAGAGTCCACTCAGTGTATTTGTGGTTTGGGTGTTCACTCGTTAGATTGTGGTTTTGGGTAAGCACTCTGTGGTTTTTGATCTCACTCCTTACATTTAGCGTTTCGGGAAAAGGGTCTCTACCCAGTAGATTGTGTTCTTGGAGTCTCCACTCAGTATATTTGTGGTCTTGGATCTCTACCCTGTAGATTATGATCTTGGGTCTCCACTCAGTAGATTTGTGGTCTTGGGGTCTCCACTCAGTAGACTTGTGGTTTTGGTCTCCTCCCAGTAGATTGTGGGTTTGGAGTCTACACTAAGTAGATTTGCGGTCTTGGGGTCTTCACTCAGTAGATTTGTGGTTTTGGGTAAATACTCAGTAGAACTGTGATTTTGATCTCCACTCTTTAGATTTAGCGTTTCGGGTTTCTACCCAGTTGATGTGTCCAGGGTGGTAGATGACAACAAGTAATCGTCCCATCATTGGTGATTAATAACATTTGTTCAAAAGCAAATCGTTCTCTTGGTTTTGTAAAACGTAATATTCATTCTTGTAATCACATCATGGGTTAGACGTACGACCTTCATGTGGGACCCATACACAGTTGAAAATATCTCTCATCTAGAGGCTATCTTAAGCAGTCAGATTCATTGTCAATGACAGCACACAAAGAGCACGGTTTCATTACCCAGAAACTTAAAGAGACATAGGACATTTCTAGAAAAGAGTGCCCCTAAACCCCGTTTTTTTTTTTTTTTGCATATTTGGAATGCTTTCATGCTCGCAAAACCGTAGCTTTGTTCTCAAGACCAGTGATGGGCAGAGCAGTCGTCTGAGGAACGGATTCCCACAGGAATCTGTACTGGCTCCCATGCTGTTCAATCTGTATATCAGCGATTTACCTCAAACACATCTAGACAATATGGCTACGCCGACGATTTTGTCCTTCTCCACTCGGACAGAAGTTGGACAGAAGTAGAAAGTACACTTACTGCAGATATGGCCGTACGTGCAGCAGATCTCAAGACCTGGAGACTGAAGCTGTGCGAAGCCAAGCTTAACCACCGCTACTGCCTTCCATCTCAACACCAAAGAGGCTCTGCCATCTCAAATCAACCTCAATGGAGAACCTCTGCCATACAATCCTACACACCATGAACCTATCTGGGAGTGAAGCTTGATCGGCAGCTTACTTATCGGTAGCATCTCGAGTTGGTATGCGCAAAGGTATCTTCGAGGATTAACCTCCTGTGTCGGCTTGTTGGATCCTCATGTGGTGCAAGCCCAACGACTCTACGCACCACCGCATGCTCTGGTCAACAGCCTGCTGAATATACCGCCCCAGCATGTGCAAACAGTCTTCACAAAGGAAGCGGGGGACACAGCTCAGCGACACCGAGGACATTACTGGATCCCACACAACTCGGCAGGAAAAGCCCCCTTTCAAAATCCCGTCAGGACATGTCGAACATGCTGGTATAGATTTTCAAAGGACCAGACCAACTAACTATTACACTATGACAGAACCCACACTCGTAGTAATCTTCACGCAAGGAATGGGTCACCTTAATCGGACTGCAAACAATCTGGTGATTACTTGAACCATCTTTCCACACCGAATGATTCATTGACCATGTTTTGTAGTAGACGCAAAGAACACCTGTTCGGATACGAGCGCCATGCGAGGAGCAGACATATTCAGTGATCTAAATAGTTGCGCACCAAAATTGGAATCAAGCTGAAGCGAAAGCCAAACAGTCTAAAAAAAACAAGGAGGAAATTTGACACAACCAAAATAATAGGACTAGCATCACCCGCAAAACTCCTCTCTATAGAACTCAAAAACAGATTGATGCACTTCAAGATAAGAAATGATGATGTCAGGGGAAATGGCAGCATTTGGAGGATGCTTACAAAGAAACAGCAAACGAAGTCTGGTTTACAAAAAAGACGGGACAAAAGCCATGGATCAGCAAAGAATCATGGGACTGGTTGAGGACGGAAGGTCTTCAAAGCGAACATTGAACAGACAAAATCATACGATCAAAGAAAAACTCAGAAGCGAATACCAAACCAAAGATAAGGAAGTCAAGAAGAGTAAGAGGAAAGAAAGAGAAAGTGGAAGATGATCTTGCGTGTGAAGCAGAGGAAGCTGCGGGTAATGGCGAAGAGGAAGGAGCTGTACCAGATTACCAAGACTAAGTAACGACAAAGGTAAAACAAACAATGCAGTTAAAGACAAAGCAGGAACTTGCTAACAAAGGTACAAAGAGGAAAAGTGGAAGAACATTTTGAAAGAAATCCTGCTAACATTTTTAAAACTTAAAAAAAGAAAAAACCTAAAAAATTAAAAACATAATGATTAAATTAGTTATGAGATATCTAAAAGACAGAACTTAGAGATGCGATCAGAAAGATGAAGAATGGTAAATCAGGTGGAAAGGACGAAATAACAGCAGAATTGCTAAAAGCTGACATTAACACAACTGCAGACTGGCTTGCTGACCTGTTCAACACCATATGGGATCAGGATGAAGTACCAAAGGTATGGAAACAGGGGTTAATCATCAAATTACCAAAGAAAGGCGATCTCTCAGAATGTGGCAACTGGCGTGGGACAACATTAAAATCAGATCTGTTCCAAGTAAAGTATTTGGAAGAGTGCTCATTGACAGAATTGTGAATGGAGTGAACAACAGTTGAGAGATGAGCAGGCTGGATTCAGGAAAGGAAGAAGTACAGTTGAGCAGATATTTATATTGCGAAATATAGTTGAGCAAGTGGAGGAATGGCAGTCAACCTTATACATTACTTTTGTGGACTTTGAAAAAGCATTTGACTCTGTTCACCGAGAAAGCCTGTGGAAAAATAATGGCAAGTTATGAAATACCACCAAAGATTTTAAAATGGTCCAGATCTTGTATGATGATAGCGAATGCGCTGTACTAGATAATGGTGAGGATTCTGAATGGTTTAAGGTAAAAACCGGTGTAAAACAAGGAGACGTGATGTCCGGTTTTATCTTTCTGATTGTTGTGGACTGGATAATGAGAAATGCAACCAAAGAAAATAATACGATGGAAATTTACAGAGAAGTTAGAAGATTTGGATTTTGCCGATGACATTGCCCTTTTGTCATCAAATATTCAACATATGTAAACCAAAGTATCAAAAGTGAATGAATTCGCATCAAGAACAGGACTCAAAATAAATACCAAGAAAACAGAAGTAATGAGGATCAACAGCAAATGCAATGACAGAATATCCATAGCAGGTCAGCAACTAAATGAGGTGGATAAGTACACTTACTTGGGTGCAAATATCAACAAGCATGGTGGAGGGGGAGAAGACATTGATAGCAGAATAAGGAAAGCAATGGGCTCATTCATGAAGCTCAAACAAATTTGGAGCTCTAACAAACTCACCTTAAATACAAAAATAAGGCTATACCAATCACTCGTCAAGTCAGTGCTGCTCTATGGGTGTGAGACATGGAAAGCAAATGAAAGTGATAATAAGAAGCTGGACACATTTCAGTTCAAATGCCTTAGAAGGATTCTGAAAGTCAGGTGGCCGCAAGTTGTGTCAAATCAAGTCATACTTAGGAAAACAAAAACAAAACCTATAAGTCAAGAAGTCAAGATAAGGCGCTGGAAATGGATAGGCAATGTACTTAGGAAAGATGACAAGTGCCACTGTATGACCGCATTCACTTGGACTCCTGAAGGCCGGAGGAAGGTGGGGCGCCCAAAGACAACCTGGAGGCGAACAGTGGAAAAGGAGAGGGCATTATTTGGATGGAAAATATGGAATCAAGAAAAACCAATAGCCAGAGACAGGGTGCACTGGAGAGACGTTCTTGCAGCCTTATGGGCCACTTGGCCCGAAGAGGATAGGTAAGGTAAGGTAAATCGGAATCAGGAGTCAGTCGCTTCGACAGCAATATGCACCGATGGGGGCTGCGACCATCTCCAGCCTGCCAATGTGGTTCTTTATCACAGACTGTGGATCACATTCTTAATGAGGCCCTACCTTTCGCCCACCGGTGGACATAGACTTCTCAAACCCCAACCAAGCAACAGTGAGATGACTCCACCGTCTACAACATTTAGCTGCTGCCTCATACGCAAGAAGAAGAGAGACTGTTACTAATACTAAGAACAATAAGACTGGGATTCACTACCTGAGAACATAACTCACATTGTCAGACCAGAAGTTTTCAAATCAGCGATCAACTATATATTTTTAATACCAACAACCCAGCAAGCAAACAAGATTAAAGCTACACATCGCAGACCCCAACCTGTCCATTTGACTCCTTAGTAGGAGTGTTGGCCAGTATTCTACTCAAGACTTGCCCAACAACTTTTCTTTCATGACTTTTGTTCATCTTTCTTCCTTTTCGAATAAATGATGACAAGAACGGTCAAAGCTGATTGAACACACACTATAGAAACTCAATCTTTATTTGAAAACGAGGATATTGGTATTTTGTGCTTACGTGATGAAAAAAATACTCAGTCTAAATCGGGGAGGTGATAACACCTGAAATCTTTTCAACTGCGTGACATAACAATGGCAGATGAAAAGGAATCTGAAGTGTTTTTCTCCTCCGCATACCGAGCTAATTGTCGAATATCTCTCGCTCCATGGTTTGCCAAAGTCTATGTGTATCCATTGGTCACTTATAATTATTGTGGAAAAGAGACCAGTTTTATTTGCGGTACCTTCTGGATGACCTGACCTTCTACGGCTCGGATGGAGCACCTTGGAATTGCTTAGATGAAATAAAATCCTTGAGAGGTGGTTCTTGTAAGACTGCATGTCTAAAATTGAATGTGTTAATTAGGCATTCCAGTGGGGAATAGTCCAGGGGAAAAACTATTTGCATAGATGGAAGAGCTGACTTGGATTTGCATATATGAAGTAGGATGATGGCGTCTTGTATGTCTGGTTGGTCTGGTAAGATGAGTCTGATGATCAATATCTATATACCAGGTTGTGTGTGATCCTATACAACATTATTTTAGTCTGGTAATAATACGGCAATTTTCAAGACTGGGACATTTAAGGTGAAGCATTTGAGTCACACTGATGGCTTCTCTGGAACCCTGGAATTGAAGCAAAGTCTTGCTGCAGAGTGCTGAACCATTTCCAATTGGTCACGCCTTTCTTCACCAGTAGCTACCAGTTGAAGGTATCCATGCAGCCGAGCCGTAGACCAGCTTTGGTTGGACTAAAGATTGATACAGCCGGGATTTGACATCTGTTGAACAGGCCTTAAAATTCCGCCTGAATGACACCAAGGACTTGTTTAACAGCTTTTGTCACTTCATAATGTGTTCTTTCCAGTTATTACAAAACTTCCAATCCAAGAATAGGGAATGAGATGTTTGGTCACTGTCTGTCGTGTTCATAACTTAGAATGGTCCGGTTTTATTATATTTCCAAAAATATACGCTTTCGAAACAAACACCAAGAAACGTTGTTATTCATCAGTGGACCCAACAATGATCATTGGGTTGCACTTGAAAAACATATTTCTCTTTGGATGTTTTATTCAATGTACAAACTGATTTTTGATTGGCAAACGACAACAAACTGGTTCCATGTGAATATTGACTTTTTGACGCTGAACTTTGAGGAGATCCCCCCTATTCACGAATTAGGGGCACTTTAAAGATGGTTACGAACAAGCTTGATTCGTGGACCTTGCTAGGGTTTCAGGTGTTTGCGCGTGCACTAATGTGTTGGGCATATAAATGCATCGTTTAAAATCCGATAATTTTGAAGGTCAGTTGTCTGTTTTATTCAATTGGTTATGAAAAAAAGAATCATACAGCTCTAGTGTAATGCCGTTCATTCAAGTCAATGCATGTGACACCTTGAATATCATCTCGGTTGTATTCAAAATTCCAATTTTAATGCAATAACAACGGTTCGGATTTGTTTCTGTTGAAACAAAGTTGCCATTATTCACTTCCTACACCGTGATGACAATATTGAATCGTGAATCATTTCCTCCGACGACATTCTTTTACTACCTACAAAGAGGAGTCAATGGAATCATCCACAAAACGTAATTACTAATGGTTAAACAAACTTTATTCGCTCATTTTCAAAACGAGTGAAATGCCAATATTCAATAGATTTGGAAGGTTTAAAACGTGCCATTCCTTTTGTCATGTAAAAACCGTCTTAGGTCTAAAGATAACCAACACTTTCATTCTGATTTACTTCGATCGTGCGTAATTTTGAAAATAGACTTAAATAAAACTAGACAATCTAAGTTAATTGAACAGACAATAGGTGGTTATCCCGTTGGTTATGTCTTCGCCCGCGCCCCGTATCTGCATTGCCCAATCTATTTTGATCTCGTATTTGGTGAGTTGCTATATTGAAACAAGAGACTTGACCGCCATCGTCTGTCCCCCGCCTGTAAAAAGTTCAGAGGGTCGCAACTTGGCGACGAGCTGCGAATAATTTATTGCCGCAAGATTTTCATGAACATTGAAATTGCACGGATTTCTCTTCTTTTTCGTGCATTCAACACTTTTTTTTTTTTTTGCAAACAAGTAGTAGACGATAAATAGCGCCCCCGTTTTAAGGCGGTCGTATGACATTTAATAACATGCTACTTCCATTCTAGCTATTTCTAACTGACTATACTGTATTTAGGAAGGTTTGAATTTGGCACACAATGATCAACTATCCAAGGCATCCTGCACAAATATTTAACTAAAATCTGCACATGATAGTCTGGCTCTGTGGTACGGTAATACTGTATGAGCCATGTTTAAATTGAAAACGTAAATTGAAAGCAGCATTTGAAAATTCTCAAGACGGAATAATACCGAAATGCTTGTGGGAAAAGGGATGCGGCCCGTAGCGATTGCGTGCCTCACTTTTCCGTGTTTGCGGGAACTGAAGTCCCCAACAAAATGTTCAATTTCTGTTTGGTCTCACTAGGTTCTATCTTATTGAGGGCGGTCGCAAATACCGGGTATTTGCTCCATTATTGCACTTACCTCTCCCAAATCTGGACTGAACTTTGCATTGGAGTAATATGGTGAAATTCTACTCTTTTGAAAATTCTTTCAGCTTTGACTGATGGATTAAAATTTTCTTGAAGGTTATTGAGAGAATATCAAAATCACAACAAATAAGAAGTTGGAATTGAAAATTTGTAAAAGGATTAGGCTGCCCGTTCAGATATAATTGAACTTTCCTATTCAACAACATTAGTAATCTTTCACTCCGGTATTCAGAGGGAGGGTAAGGAATCGCCCTTTTTTATGACAAGACTGCGACCGTGAGAATAGTTCAGACCCATTTGGTACATATTTAAAACAAACCATGTACGGACCCACTGATGCAAAAATCTCCATAGAACCCCCTCCTTCGTTTTCCCCCGGAGATCTTTGAGATTTAGTTTTCATTTGCATGCCTTCGCTATGAACGGACTGATAACGTAATTCGCGCAGTACTAATTTAGATATATTTTTCCGAGTCTGTGACACAGACTACACACTTTACGTACCCGCCGTAGTCTGGCTCACATAATTTCTGGCATAACAAACGTGTGAGTTTATCGTTTGCGTTACCTCTGTCTACGTGCAACCGGGGGGGGGGGGGGGCAACTCTCATCTTGGACTTTTTTGGAGGTGACATGCAATGGAATTGGCTGTTTGTTTGGCCATAAGGCATAAGAATACAAGTTTTAGATTTGTGTCCGGACATTTTCAAAGGCATGGAGGCTTTATTTCCTTCGTAATATGTACATTTTTATTGGTTAACTTGCGAGTTCACAGTTTCCAGCCAGAGCTGACAGATCAATCACTTCAAGAAATATGTTCATGTTCAGGGACTGCATGCATGTAGTCTAATTGGTTTTGTTGCGTAATTGTACGCTTTTCCAGCTTGTTTGCATTATTTCGAAACTTGATTTTTTTGTGATGAAGACTATTTTTTTAATGAAATAATGATTCCTTTAAGATATGAAAATTTTCAGTGGCAGGTTTTTGAGCATGCGAGCGGCGGACCCCAATTTAAAACGTTTCATTTCCGCATGCCTTAGACATGTCTGTTACATGTCTTGTAGACCCCATTGTGCCATTTTCCATCATTGCTGTCAGTGAGTGACCCAAAGACCCCATAATTTTACCAAACTGTCCCCAAAGACCTAGTCCCAATAATTGGGACTTCACATGACGTTTCCTTAACCGTATGCCTTTTTAAAGCAGTCTATATATGTGGGAAGGTCCCAAAACAGACAAGCCCTGAAATCGTCGTGGAGTCTGCGAGAACCTATTCAGGTTCTCGCAAAAAGGGATCCTTTTGCGAGAACCTTGATAACCTTCAAGTTCTCTGCTTTTAAGTTCTCATAGAAGGAGTTTGCGAGAACCTAACAAAAACCAATCTCAATTATATTGAAATAAGAATGGACGTGTACTCTCTCTAGTCGTCAATAACACTAATAGGATCTGGTTCAAGTTTGTGATCGACAATATTTCAGGACATCACTGACAACTTCCTTTACTTGATACATTTATCCTTTATTTTTTGACAATTTGTTTGGCATACTCATCATTGCCTTCACAAACGCGCCAGGCTGCCTACACGTCACATGGAACATCGTATTTAGAGTGTAAGAAGTATTTCTCTAGGCCACTGATTTACTGAGCCTTTGCGGGATGAATTCAGTATTCTGCCACCACATGGCACATCCTTCAACATTGCAGTTTTTTTCGTTGAGGCTGCGAATTCATACCAATATTAAATTCTTTGCCTTTTGCTACTGATTGTGACGACGAACAAGGACTCTTGAAATGAGCAAATATTAATTATTTTAAACTCCCATTGAGTCCTTTTTTGTCAAGAAATCTGTTGTCAAAACTCCGGTGAATGCGTCCTTCGCTTAGAATTCATTCTCCAGCTGTGTGATCAGCTGTCAAAAGCTTGATGTAAAAAGTCATTCCGCGATACCCCGTGGCCTGGATAGGATTTTATTTAATACTTTCGATTTTTTTTCCAAAATTTTCATGGAATATTTATCGGTATACAATCAAATGGGACAATAATCTTTGTTTCTAAACATGCATATATATTGTTGCTAAATTTATTAACGAAAATTGATGGAAATGACATTGCTTATGACATCACAATTCGGCGCAGACGTGTTAGTGTGCATTAAAGTGTGATGGTGGAGGGAATAACGCAGTAGTCTCGACAAACAACAATGAGGAACGAGCTTTGAAGTTACGATCGGTGTAATAATATTGCTTCAAAAATGCAACCATTGTTGATAATTCTGTTAGTAATGCAAGTGGAAACGCTCGCGGAAGGGGGTCTTGATTATGAAACTTTATTACTTACATTTTCAACTATTTGACGCTTATTTGGACATCAGGAATTTAGTATCTTTCAGTTTCCGTCGAAAATAAACAAAATAACATATCAAGTAATGTTTTTCGTTTTGATGGGAACAAATTTTGGTGCAACCCGTTTTGGTGTCTCGCAAGTAATGTGTAATTTTGGGCGAACCTTCAGGCGAAACCGGTCGCGGGTTCGCCGTTGAATTTCCGGCCCACCTGCAAAACATTTGTGTATCAGCTATGCAGTTTTGTGTTAGCCATCAAATTTCGACCACTGACAACATGTCACTTTACAATTTTCATAGAACCCGGTGCTTTTGCTAAACACTCTTCTACCTTTAGCACCAGTCATATCCAATTTTTAAATACAAGCTAAAGCTTTCATTAAGCACCTGGCAATACAAATCAGAGGACTTAGTCAATTCAGAATCTTAAGTAAAAGTCTTGGAAATTGCCTTCTTACCTCACTGCATAAAAAAAGTTGATGAAGATAGATATTTACGACGATCCTGTTGTTGAGTAACACTCTACGGAATACTTTCAAGGTGGAATCAGGGTGGAATCCGGTAATATTTATTCGCATGAGAAGCGTGGTTGATGAAATTATTGAGGAATGCGAGACAAAAATTTGTCATATCAGTTACACAATTTGTTGGCATGACCTCCTCATTGATTTATTTAAAGGGGGATGGCCCGAATTAAGGATATGAAGTTTTCATCTATAGATTGGCCTTCACCCAAAAACCCCACCTGTAAAGTTCGCGCGATATTTCACTGCGTTTTATGTGAGAGCAAAAAACGTGATTCGTAAGCCCATAGAGTACTGTGTAAAATTAAAATGGTCATCGACCAAATTGGTGGGACATTTTCGTCATTACTTCCAAAACAAACATCCTTTGGCCCTAAGATTTTACAGGGGTGTGGTAAATGAGAAAACATAGTAGCTTCTTCTGATACCAAAATGTTGACCAATCCGGTAAAATCTGGGCTTCTGGACTTATTTACTTCAGACCGCAATGCATATAAGAAAGGAAATGAAATCGTTGTTGAAATGGATAAATTTCTTCAGTCCTTTGAATCGGAAAGGTGCCACTTTTTGACACCAATTTTTGGAAAAGTTAATGGGTGTTGATGCCAAAAGTGTTGTTTGAAAGCAACGATTTTGTGGCAGACCAAAGTTTCCTCTTCTTTAAAACTTTTTTAAAATTTTAAACATCATGTTCAAGTGAAGTTATGCAAAGAAATGTCCTAGAATTTTAGGGGGAATTATCTTTTGGAACCCGGTACTTCACCGTCTTCTTTGAAGAGTTAAGGACGAACACCTCCTCTTCCTAACACCTTTCCTGTCCCATGTGACTTTTGCTGCGCATAATTTCCTCTTGTTTCCAATCTGTGTTTGAAATCTCTCTATAACATGCAGCAAACTTATAACCTGAAACAGTACTAATGAACATAAGGGCAGGACCAAATGATATTTCTGGGAAGATTCCCATTTCCCACCATTTTTTATGCAACTTCTTTGTCTGAAAAGGTCACATTGTCCGCCTAATAGTCAAATTTCCCCGGAAGGAGCTCTAGATTCCCATTTTTCCCCACCGTGACGGCTATTTTGTGACGTTGGGTAACTATGAATTAGCAGCCTGTTACGGAATAAAGTGTTTATAAAAATAAAATGGACACACAACCTGAAAAAGCCACTCAGTGTCATGACGCTTAATTTTGGTGAGTTGCGGTATAAAGAAAACTAACAAGGAAAAAATTAATATTCTCTTGTTTCGTTTATACCAGGACAGTATGGCGGGTAAACTAGAGACGTGCTACCCTGAAGGTCACAGGAGTGTTTGGCATGCTGCATGGAATCCTCAAGGGACCGCTTGGTGGCGAGCTGTGGTGGGGATAAAATCATTAGATATGGGAAGAGAAGGTGAGTGCGATTTCCATCATTGTTTAAAGGTGTGGCCATTTTGACCCACTGACACAAATTACCTGATGAATTCAGCAGACTCTACGAATAAAGTGCACTTATTCCATAGAATTCATCAGGGTCATGTGTGTCCGTGGGTCACAAAATGGCACACCCTGTTTCAAACTGCAAGGTGACACCACCAACATCCAGAGGCATAGCTTACACAGAACGAATCTGTGTTAGTTGGGATATAAACCACTACGTAACACAGAGGAAGGTGTATTGAAAACCACTACACATATATCCATGAGGCAGCTGTGGACACCAAATGCCCATTGTTTTTAAATGCCTCAGTCTTCCTAAATACAATTAAATATAAGTCTAACTTACCTAGAATCAATAGACATGAACCAATAATCCAATTGATCATTAGAATCCTTTTGATGCTCAATATATGAAAAATCAAGAGAATTGGAAATGTGCACACAGTTTAAAAGTCTATGTTATATTGCTATGAGAACAAAGGAAGATGTCAAGAGTATTTCTCACCCCAATCAATATGGGGTAATATTGAATGGGAGGTCAATCAAGAGCCGTATGTTGATGCATTGGGTGCAAAAGAGTGCACACACAATTGTACTTATTGCATTGAATCCAACATTAGCATGGCTTGACATAGCAAAGCTGTATTTGTAAACAGGAAAAAGCATACTAAAACACAATTCGGTTAGTGTCTTTGGGAGTCTGTGGATAGGACAGACTCACATTCGATGGGAGTAGGCATTAGCTAGAGGCAGTGGGGGACCAGCCGGGTGAGCATGAGCCCCCTCCCCCCCCCCCGCCAGCCCCCAAATGAACTGCCCATTTGACAGTGTCTATGGAGGAGAAAATGACCCAATATTTGCCATCAGAAAAATGCCCGGCACCCCTTCTGCCCCCCCCCCCATTTGCAAAGGTCTGGTTACGCCACTGGTAGAGGGAGGCAGGGGGTGGGCGTGTCCCCGACCGTAATGTTTATGTCGAGGTTGCATTATGGTCCATAGCGTACATTTTTAGGCATCCGATGCAACGGAAAGACCTACTGCGGTATGATTGATTCGTGGTCTGTTGGTGTGTGTGCAACATTTGTAGACACCTATGGTTGACACTTTGTTAAACGTACTGTAAACATTTTAGTGCAGTGATGGATCAAGTTCATACTTGGTATGACTATGCATTGAGACAAGGATCTTATGTTGGGGTAAAATATGTGGAGGGTCAAAGGCATTCAGGGGTCCTTAGGTGATGAAAAAAAACCATGTTTCGGGTGATTGAGGGACCTTTCGAGTAGGGTCGGGTCAGTGGGGAATTTTTTTCGTTTTTTTTTCTTTTCTGGAGGTAAAAATTGGCCTTATATAGCCCCAAAATCTGAAATCAAGAGAAAAAAAATAATTTGTTTACAAATTTCTTAAAAATAGCCAGAATTGATAAATTTGGGCTAAAACAGGCGAGTTTTACATGATTTTTGGAAAAACTAAAAAAAAAAAAAATCTGTAAAACTGAAAAATCAGGGTCCGTCAGCCCGTAAACGGGGTTTTATTTTTCGTAGCTTAGGGTCATTATATTTCTCCCTTATTCTACTTCTGTGACTACATAATCGACGTCCTATTTGTGACCGCTGTCACTTTTTCTAAAAAAATCTGAGGGTGTAAACTTGCATGAATAGAGAATGCACATCATGGAATACATGATTCAATAATTGTTTTTTGTGGTATGTTGGCCTCGGACACCCCTCCGTGCCCCGGTTTCAAATTTTAGACGTGACCGCTAAAACTTCGTTGCACTGGGAGATTTTCTTTTGTCTTAAATACACATGTTCAGTCCAATGCACATTCACTGCATTTATGACCTATTTTGGACGCTAGTCCGCTACCGACTATTTTTTTTAGTGATACTTTTTTGGGATGAATAGACTTAACTCTTAACTCGGGCTCTACTACTAAATAACCTCTGGGTTTGCACCCACCCCTACAACCAAGATCCGGTAGTTTCCGGACATGCCTTGACTAGTGTCTTGGCCGGCTGACAGTTATCCAGTCTCCCAGATTGCTTGGCTAATGGCAACAAACAACTGTAACATTTCAATTTTAACTTTGTCAATATTCAGGTGAAACTTGTATGCAGACAATCCTACAAGACAGTCACACAAGAACCATTCGCCGTGTAACGCTGGTCACCGTGTGGCAACCTCCTGGCCTCAGCAAGCTTTGGGGCCACAACGTGTATCTGGGACAAGAGGAGTGGAAGTATTTGAGTGCAGTTCAACTTTGGAAGGCACGAGAATGAAGTGAAGAGTGCAGCGTGGTCACAATCAGGGTCACTGCTGGCGACGTGTAGCAGGGACAAAAGTGTGTGGGTATGGGAAGGTGAGTTGTATGAGGTATAAAGGACAAGAAGGGATAATCATTCTCCCACTGTTGCAATTATTTATGGCTTCAGAGATGTCTAACCACATCAGACATTCTGATTATCTTTTGATTACCACCAAATCGGCGAGAAATTATTCGGATGTTTATCGTTCTTCTGCGCGTAAAATAAACCAATGTACTCAAGCAGTTACACAGAATCGCATGCGCCACGCATCTGCGTCTCTTGCCGTTGTCTTCGCCTAACAGTATGCCCATATCAGTTCGCACTAATTGAGGCCCGCCTATTTGGTTGGTAATCAAAGTATACCAGATAATGTTTAACTTGCGGATCAGACATATAGCTGCTTTGTAATCTATGCTGCGGTTTTGCTATGGCTGCCCTCTGGATAGGTAGGTAATCCGTGTCTATTCAGTCTGAGACGAATATACCGACCAGAGATTCGAAACAAGTAATCAATGATTGTTTGCAGCGTCTGGTACGATATTGTTATGGTAATTCATTAAGATTCCCTCGGTGAGTTTTGCCCGCTGATCGGAACAGTATCGTTATGTCCAATACCAGTGTCAATGTATAAACCCAAGATTGATTGGCGGGCTATTTGTTAAATCAACATGCTGTCAAACATGCGTGTTATTTGTCCAAAACGCCCCTTGACACGTTTAGTACCCAATGACTTTTGCTATATTAGCCATGGAAAACTTAAAATGACCCAATTTGTACACTCATTTGTCAGCTATAGGTAGAATTTGCTCCAAATTTCAATTTGTTATTAATGGACATTGACTGTGGATATCTTCAAAATATGAGATAACTAAAATGGGTATTGTCTCTTTCAATATCACAAAAATTGCAAACAAATTTGGACAAGTTTTATTCTCAACTGTTATTTTTAACAGCATAGGATCTTTTTATTAATTTTGATCTAATTCTTATGAAAATGAAGTTATTGCTGCCTGGCCAAACCCCAAAGTGTTAATGTGAGCCGTCCTAAGAACAATTATTTCGGTTAGATTAGGTCATGAATTGAAGACAAAATTAAATTGGGGGTAAAATTGCCTCAATTCGCCAGGGATACCCGCTCATAGAAAATTTTTAAGGTGCTCACAGCGCCATGTGCGGCCAAGTCATTGCAAGCCGAATACCGATTGTTCGTACGCTCGAGATTGTTAAACAATGGACTAAGCTTAGCTTCCAGTCTCTGTAGGTATTTCGTCCAGTATATTCAGTATTATTATGCATCGTGTGACAATACCACAAGTGCAATGCGCGTACCGCCCCAACATGCACAATACGGCAAAATATTGATCGTCGATCGTCAAGCAAATTGTGACTCTGTTTTTATTAGTTTTGAAGCCATTTAGAACTACTTTTGTCAAGTCAGGCTCTTCTTGCATAATAATAATAATATTGGTGGCTTTTTTCTGGATGATAACAGAAAAATATCGCCCTCGCAAGAAAATATCGTGCTTTCCGTCTTCGACTCGACCCGATATTGATATAGGCTCGGGCGATATTTTCTGTTATCAACCTCAGCCATCCAATATTATATAAGTATCTGTATAGCTACTAACTACTATACTTTGTTCGGTCATGAGTTTGAGGGTGGCTTTATGATGCGACTCTGCATTTTCTCTAATATTTCGATTGCGGCCTTGTTCGTGTCGTAAATGCTGCAATTCCAACGTCTACGCACCGTTTCTAGGGAAGCAAAACCTAATACACGCAAGTGACGTCACCCTCAAACCTTGCGCAGCGAAAGCACAAGCATTTTAGGATAAAGGTTAAACATCTGTGGTCATTGAAATAAATTACTGCTATGGTACATCCACTAAATTGATTTGTACCACATAAACCCACCAAGGATGGAGGAAGAATATTCCTTGGGATTACCGGTTATAGTCAGCCTCTCCGACATACACGGATGGGAAAGGGTGTTCACTCTATGTTTGAAGTGGTTTCTAGACTAAAGTTCCGGGAACACGATCCCACCGGCCGTTTTTTTGCCAAAAAATGTGCCCAAGTGCTTGTTCCGGGGGTGCTCCCATTTGGGGGTCGAAACGGGAACAATCACTTTTTCAGTATTCTGTGGCCAATTATTGAATTTTGGTGTGCATTTATATCTTTTCAGCCATGAGACAAATCGATTTTGCAATTAATTTTCAAAATCCAAAATGGCTGCCGCATGCCTGAAAATTCAAAATGGGGCCCAAAATTACCACTTTCTATTAAATTTAGAATATGACACTGTGTAACTAGAGTTAATATGATTTTTAGTGTCAATTAGATGTGTTGGGTACCATGCTAATTTTTGGTCGTTTTTCAAAATTCCAAAATTTAAATTTTATAATTACAAATAAACAAGAAAACACAAAATTGCTGCTGCCAGAAATGACGCATAATTGGCCAAATTATAGTTATAGCATAATACAACCACATCGTTGAACTTAAGTTATGTTATTCTATCTCTCTTTAGATCTTCTTGATCATAAATCCAGCAAATTAACAACGTTTTTGCATATCCAAAAACCAAAATGGCTGCCTTACCTCCAAATTCAAAATTGTCCAAACTGTCACTTTTTTGACCAACTGAGCATTCAACGGGTCAGTTGAATGCCAATTGATACGCTTGCCCTCTGCGTTATATCCCACTAATAGTTCGATTCGAACCCCTCAGTACACCACGCATTGGATAGCCTCCCCGTGACGAACACTCACATAGAAAGTATATGGTTGTAAGCTGGCCGCTTCCAACCGGAGCATTCAGTGACAGATGACGTGAAAACAATGGGGTCTATGGGTGAGAGACATCCGAATTGCCCCCATACGTGTTTTTTTCGGGTGACAAATATCTAAATCTTCCCAAAAATGGAGTCGTTGGGTGACAGTTTGGGGAAATTTTTGGTGACAAAACTAAGAGGTCTTTGGGCAAATATTTCACAACCCCCCCCCCAAATGTGTCTTAGTCGGTGACAAGTGGTAAGATTTGCCAAAAAAATGGGGTCTTTGGGGTTTAATCTTTTTTAAGGTGGGGTCTTGGAGCGACAACGAATTCTTGAAAATATGGGTCTATATATCTTACCTAGCCCTACGCATCTCCAAAGTGGGAGTGTGCCCCTGTTGTTGTCCTCACTGCCGCCCCTGCCCACCTCCTGGCACCCAAGGAAGTTAACATGATTAAGATCCTGTGAAATAATTTATATGTTCCTAGCATATTAGTACTTACGCAACCTGCAACTGCTATCTCACTTCCACATCATGCTTCAAAAAAAAGGTTCACACTGTCATCCACAGAACCCAATTTTTGTTGGAAAATTTCACTCGAGACCTCTATGTTATGCGCACATGTTTGTATTACTCTGACCCCTGGCGTGTGTGTTATTTCTGTCCGTTTAGGACAGAAACTACAATTTCACATTGTTCTTCCAAGTAGATGGAATTTTATTAGGCACGCACACTATCTTAGGCGACGATTTCAGGTGATATGAACATTTCAACTTTTTTAGGTAAGTCGGTACCGACGTGTTGATCTAGTGGTTAGAGCGTTTGCTCGACATCGGGAGGTCGCGGGTTCGAATTGGTACCTACTCCCTCTTGTCAGACGCTCTGCATTCTAGAATGGAGTAGGGAGTAAACACGCGGAGCTACCGAAGACTAACCCCGTAGCTTTCGCTGTCCTGAACAAACGCATTGCCTAGGGTTATGGAAACTGAGATAAGCGCCGCCTTCTGCTCTTAAGACCCACATTTTCACCATCGTTGTTCACCCAAAACCCCTTTTAAAAAAGGTTCACCAAGACCCCTTTTTTGAAATCTTTAAGCCACTCCTTCACAAAGAACCCAATTTTTTGGAAATTTTGAAAATGTTTGGCCAAAGAACTCTATTTTTTAAGAAAATTTTGCACAACATTCACCAAAGACACCATTTTTGGGAGATTGTGTAGCCAAATTGTCCACCCAAAAACTCCGATTTGGGGCAATTTGAATGTCTCGCACCCAAAGAACCCCATCGTTTGCACATCTCTGTCACTGAGTGCCCTGAGTTTTGGAAGCGCCAGCCTTACACCGATATTAAATTTCATGTGCGTGTTCCCCATGCACCGGGAAGCTTAGACTCAACCACAAGATACGTACTGAGGGGTCAAACTTGGGCTACACCTGGGGGGCATACTCCCACCTTGGAGGTGAAGCATAGGCCTATGTAAGTCTCTTAAGACCCACATTTTCACCATGTTATGTCGCCCAAAGACCCATTTAAAAAGTTCACCCAAAGACCCCATTTTTGGCAAATCTTACCAACTGTCACCGAAAGACCCAATTTTTTAGGGAAAATTTTGCAATATGTTGCCCACGACCTCGACCTTTTTTTCAGAAAATTTTGCAAAACTTTTACCCAAAGACACATTCTTAGGAAATTTAGCAAAGTGTCACCCGAAAACCACTTTTTTTTGTGAATTCGGATGTCTCCTCACCAAAAGAACCCATTGTTTTCACGTCCTCTGTCACTGAAGGCCGAGTTTGGATACGCGCAGCCTTACACCCATATACTTTTCATATTGTGAGTGTTCGTCAACCGGGTGGCTATAGCACTCACGCACAAAAGGCACTGTACTGAGGGGTCGAACTATTAAAGGTGCGTGTTCCTATCGTCTTAGGGACCCCCTGATTTACCCGGAAATAGTATCGATTTTGATATCAGATGAAAGGTCGTATTTTTCTCATTGTCGTCCTGAAATTTGAGCCCTCAAATCCATTTCATTCCCAAGATATAAACAAAAAACCGCCGTTTTAGTGGTTAACCATCAATATTAGCACATGGCTTTCCAACATGCATTATTGCGTCTACCATCAAAACCGCAACTTTGTTTCCCACGGTATTTGATGGGGTGTATGTGCAAGTGCCAGGCTCTCATATCAAGTAGAGAACAAAATACACATAAATCGGAACAAGAACCTTTAATTGGGCTACAACTACAGAGGGCAAGCTTAATCAATTGACATCAACTGACCCATGAAATGATCATTTGGTCAAAAAGTGACATTTTGGACGCCATTTTGAATTTTGAGGTACACGGCAGCCATTTTGGAAATTCAAAAACTTTTGCAATTTGCTGGATATGTCAAGAAGTATCCAGAGAGATAAAAACATACCCTAAGTGCAAACGAAGGGTGGTGTATTATTGGCCAAATTATGCGTCATTTCATGGCAGCCATTTCGGATTTTCTTGTATTTGACGGCCATTTTGAATTTTGAAAACAACAGAAATGTATTCTTTGTACCCAAACACATCCAAATTGACACTAAAATCACTAGAACTGCTAGTACACCGTGTCATATTCTCATTTAGTTAGAAAGTGTAATTTTGGGCGCCATTTTGAATTTCCTGGCATACGACAGCCATTTTGGATTTTGAAAATGATTGCAATCGATTTGTCATGGCTGAAAACATATAAATGCACACCAAAATTACAATAATTGGCTACAGGATGCTGAAAAATTAATTTCGACCCCCAAAATGGGAGCACCCCCGGGAAAAGCACTTTGGGCACATTTTTTCAAAAAACCGCCGGTGGGATCGTGTTCCCCGGAAAATTTTAGTCTAGAAGCCACTTCAAACATAAAGTGAACACCCTTTCCCATCCGTTTATGTCTAGTATGGATGGTATGGATGAAGCTATTGTCAAGGCAGTGGGTTCTAGCAGTGAATAAAAATACAGAGATTCAACAGTGGTGCAGCATGTACGGAGTGACTGTGGTCTCCAAGAGTTTCTTTGTTATTCAGAATCAAAGTCTAGCCTGCCAAAAACCACCATGAATTCAATACCTCTGCTCAAACCGAGTTGCATGGGTTGCTGAGTTGAGCGATGCCTGCTGAGTGGCGTTATGACCAGCACAATATTTGCAGTCTCACAAGCTAGAACTAGTATACAAATAATGAATGTTTATGAATGCAATGGTAAGAATATTTTCATGAGTTGAAAGATGAAATGTTCCATTCAATGAGGTCTTAGCTTAAGGGGGTTGAAAGTTTGGTTTGAGAAGTTTAAAAGCTGAAACTAAAATTGGGGCAATATTTAGCTTCTGGAAATAAAAATGCCCAATATTTTTTGGAAAAGTTTGGATTCAGAGTGAAGAATAAAGGTTTGCTGGAAAAGGGATCTACATAACTGGATAATGCTTCAACTAAGAGTTTAAAGAAGTGAATTACACCTCAAATGGGGATCTAGGCCATGGGATCAAAGGAAATATTGTTAATATTGACTGCATATACTTTGCCAAAGTAAACAAGTTTTTTCAAAAATAGCTCAATCTTAGGGTGGTGATAGCTCCGGAAACCTTTTCAACTGCATGGGTAATAACAGTGGCTCTATACTGCCAGACAAAAAGGGAATCCGAAGTGCTTTTGCTCTGCATACCGAACGGATTTACTGGATATCAACAGTGCTATTATTTGATCGAGTCAATGCAGCATGATGTACATCTACTGGTCACTGATATTTAAGGAAAGAATTGTGATGAATTTTTTCATTTTTCAACAGTGCACTTTTGGCTTGACATCCCTGTAAGTATTTGAAAGGTATAATTTTAATATTAATCTGTGAGACTCAGTTACTTTTGACTTTTGGCCGATGCTTTTTCAAAGCATCTTTCTCCATTTGATCCCATGAACTAATCATATGAACTGCAGGAGGTGTGTAAAAAGTGTCTTAATTGCCCACAAACATACTGGTCCCCTCTTCACATTAGTGCCCCACTGAAGGAGTGCAAGGCAATTTGAAACTAGTTTGGGGGCACTTTGCATTATTTTTTTCATACCTTCATATATGTGGGCTGCCAGCTACAGCTGGAAGAACCCACCTAGATGGCCTTTCTCACCAACTCATTTAATATTTGTTTTTGATTGCCTAATACCAAAAAGTATCCCCCACACTTATTATCTTTTTACATACAGCAAGCTGAGAAAGCGAAATTCTAGTCATGTTTCATCAAATTCTGTAACTTATGTAACTTTCCAAAATGTGGTAATTCTGTAGATACAGCAGAAAATTCACCGAACATTCCCCAATTGCGATTCACAGAAAAGCTTGGAATTTCTAGCATCTTTGTGTTTGCTCTTTTTGTATTCACTGGAATGCTTTGTCAGTTTTTTTCTATTGATTCTCCTAGGACATCTAACCCTAACAGGAAATTCAAACGGCATCAACATCGGCAATAACCCAGGTGCTAGTCTTTTTCATTCAAAGATCTTAAATCCGTAGGAGGTCGCTCTTTTTACGCATATCGAACGGTTCAACACAAAAGATGCCTGGTCACAATATTTACATCTAATACCATTATTGGAATTACACTGTTGTACAAGGCGTAGTTTATCCACTACTCCCAATGGATTTGAAGTAAATAATTGATTTCCAAAATTCTCATATATTACTAAATATGTATGAACTAAAGTTAAGAGGAATTTTGTAATGTAACGGAGAAAGCGATTGCCATAGTAAAGTAGCAGTTCCCCCCAAATTAACCGTTTACAATCTCCAGTGCCCCCTCCCCCCCATCACTGCTAATGGACATCTCTTACGCAGACAGGCTTTAGCACCTCATGGGCATTTTACGAATTCAAATAATTATGTTGTTGTGTGGAAAGAGTTTATTGTAAACTGGTAATATGGCCGCATATTATCCCATTTGATTAAGGTACTACAGGAAAATATTAACTTCAGAATGCTCTAGACCTATAGGATTTTCTTTTGGGGGAGAGTAGTAAAACATGTATTTTGTGTCCTTTATTTACTTCCAACAGTTGATCAAGAGGATGAAGATTATCAGTGTGCTGGGGTACTGAGTGTACATTCACAAGATGTCAAACTTATATGCTGGCATCCACACAAAGATTTATGATAGCAATTTAATGGCAATGTTATATTGATAGATAAAAATGGGCCTGTTTTTGCCTATCCATAGCATATTATATTGCACACTCTGTTGTCTTTGGGGAACATTAGCGGCACTGAACAAATTTTTCCCCAAAATATTATATTATCAAAATGATAGTCTAAGCAATTGGGGAAATATCTTTTACACATAAAAATAACCTATCCAAAAACAGGATCGGGTAAAGACATTTTGTAGGCTAACTTTACGTTTGCCCTAACTTTATCAACAGTTTCTATTACCTGAATATCGTATACTTGTACTTATATCAATTGAATGGCTTTGAGTAGATACAAGAATATATTGCACGCGCTAGAAAAATATTGTACGATACGAATACTAGTACAATATTTTTCTATCGAGTGTGCAATATATTCTTGTTCATACGAAAAAAGTCATTCAAACTTAGTTATACTTAGTATTATATCAGGCTGACTTGATAAGAAAGATAACATAGAATTACACCGGCACTGATGAGAAGTCCAGTTTTTCATCCAACTTCCATATTGTCTTTTCCATTCAAAAGTTTAACAGTTGCAAAGTTCCACAGTTCCAACACAAGCCTTCAAAGGTTCAAATATCAACACGTTTCCAACACGTTTTTTAAATTGAAGAAATCATTCCAATTATCCATAACTAGGCTATTTACAATTCTTGGTATGAACGTTAATTGTAGTAATTTATGGTGACATTGGCACATTGTTGCACACAAATGGCTGATAGTTGCTGCTGCACAGCGGAACGTCGTGGTGCGACGTTGTGTGGTACTTACTACTACTACTCACTTCTCAATATCACAGGAGCTCGTCAGATTGTGCATCAGAGCCACAGCTGCCTAGGCTCCTGTTTGTGTCGAGTGAAGTTACTTCCTCAATTAAGGCGAGCTGTTGAACTAAGACAGTTTCCACCATATCAAGACTTGGATCTCATCATCATCACCAGTGGCAGTGTCTGGTTCTGGAGACCTCCCTAACAGGTTGCTGGGCGCGTGTGTTGGCTCTATAGCATTAATTGTAGGCCTAGCCCTAGGCCAGCCCCAATGAAATGACCGCGAAATGCATCGGCAGTGTCTTGCTGTTCCTGCTTCATATTAACCTTCCAACATAACTTGCTAGGCCTAACCTTCATTTGCCTGTCCGTATGACCTGGCATGATATCATCGGTATGACGCCCCCGTTGTCTAGGGGTACGGATTCGTAGCACGAATACAATGGTTTGTATACAGCATTGACAGCCCTGCTTTTTTGACAACACACTCATAAAGTTACCAAGAGTCACCTGGCTGACTGGGCAATTCTTGTACCAAGGATAGTCTGCGTCTTTTAGGTGCGTTGGTTTTGTGGCCTTTTGAAGAATGCTTCACACACCTGGCGGGGTGAATTTTTGACACATACTTTTGAAAGAATGCACCGGGCACCCATCAGTATTGGTTGCATACATTCTCTCTCTCTCTGCCCATCGCTCTCGAACCCTGGTTTTCTTCTCTGGTTTTTCTTGGTCAACTCATCTACCGCTTGAACAACATATTCTCTTCTTAGAGTTTACATCACAACAAGGGTCTCCCTCTTACTCACGCACTTCCTCTCTGCCTCGACGGCTATATACAACATTGCTTCTAACCACACTTGTGTTGTAGTCCAACTGGCGGCTTGATCAAACACCCCAAAACGATACGGTGTCAATTTCTTTTTCATCGAATTGATTGGTGGTTGTCTTACATCGCCGTTTTCCCGATTTTTTTTCAGATTCACCAGGGCCCGCTTGAACAACATTTTATGCCTTGTGACCTGGTATCCTTGATGATTTCCCAATTAATCCGGGCCATTCGCAATTCTTCAAATGACGATTTAATCCAGTACGAATGCCATTCATATACCGGTTTTGTAGTAATCGCCGTCTGCTTTTTTCGAAGCTCCGCATAGATTTTTCCAAACTTTGCAAGAGCGGATCTTGTCAAGAATTCAAAACTGCAGCGCTTCTTTTCCCGTAGGTAATCTCTAAAAGAATATTCCTACTGCTTTTTTCGTTGCCTTGATAGTGTTTTCAGAATCTTTATTCTTCCAAAAGCTCATTAAATTCTTCATCGCTGAGACTTGCAAATCTAGCGGGCCTGGATGAAGCCATTATTTGTTTTATCAAAGTGTTGCTAGAGTGAACATGCTCCGTTGACCGACTCAGCGGTGTTTTTTTATAGGCCGATGTTACACCGGATCAGCGAACTAATCGATAATCGAAGAGGCAATATGGAGATAATATAATTGATCGCTAAAAATGCCCGGATGCACTACAATATTAAAAAAAAATATTGTATTCATCTGGAATCTATTTTAATAAAACTGTACAATACAAAGTTTCGTTGCACTACTCGAAGCCTGATATAAATAATTAATCGTTGATATTAAACCAACAAAGGTCACAGACTGGTCAACAGGGGCATGCCATAGGATTCAACTCTGGCAATGTTTTCTTGTAGTAAAATGCCATTTCTTGTTGTCTGCTGAATAAATTTGCCGGAGTCATTTTTATTATAACTAATTTGGTGTCACACCTCAGCCCTTGAAAAGATCAAGAGTCTTCCTACCCTGGCTGCCCTAGAGCGGTACCTACAGTGGGATGAACTTACAAGGCCATCGACAGTCTATCACCCGGAAAAGCCCCGGGGAATATGGAAAAAACCACCAACTTGATCAATGCTGCAAAAAGCTCTCTGCTTGCACCGCCACTACATGTATTCTCCTTCAATGCTGGGAGGAAGGAACTGTACCACAGGACATGCTCGACTCAAAGATCATCACCCTCTACAAGAACAAGGTGAAAGAAGTGATTGCAACAATTACAGGGGTATTGTTCCCTCCTTAGAATTGTCGGCAAAGTTTTGGCCCGTGTTTGCTTGAGGGCGTCTCAGTCTGGCTAAAGGGTGTATCCTGATCTCAGTGCCAGATTTCGTGCTGGCAGCTCTACGATCGATATGATCGTCTCCATATGCCAACTACAGGAGAAGTGCATAGAACAACAACAGAAGACACTCTACATTAGCTTTCATAGACCTGACCAAAGCCTTTGACCTGGTTGAGCAGAATGGGCTTTTCCATCCTCCAGAAGATTGGCTGTCCACCAAGCTTTCTGAGCACAATCGATCTTTCCACACTGACATGAAAGCACGTACAGTTTGACGGCAGCCTGTCAGAGCCGTTTGACATTCGCAGTGTGTTAAGCAAAGATGTGTTTTGGCCCCAACGCTCTTGGGGATATTCTTTTTTCATACTCTTCTGAAGCTAGCATTCGTTACAGCACAGAAGGCATCTACATGCACACCAGTCTGATGGTCGCTCTTCAATCTGCACGCCTTAAGCTAAGACAGGTTCTTCAATTAGTGATTCGGTGATATGTTTTTGCTGATTATGCTGCCATACTTCACATTCCAAGGCAGGAACTATCAGCTGCTCATAGATCGATTCTCACAAGCTTGTAAGGACTTTGGACTTGTCATCAGTTTGAAGAATACTAATGTCCTTGCCCAAGGATGCTCAAGAACCACCTGTCTCACATCGACAATTACAACGACTTGAGGTTGTTCCAGGAATTTCACCTACCTAGGCCCACCATCAGTGACAGTCTATCTCTCCGATCCGAAATCGGCAAACGCATTGGTAAAGCTGCACCTACTCTTGCCCGGCTTACAACGCGTGTGTGGAAAAATCCGAAGCTGTCCATTAGGACAAAGGCAGCAGTTTACAACGCATGCATCCTCAGCACAGTACTGTATGGCAGTGAGACTGGACTACATCTCTAGGCATGAGAAGAAACTCAACAGCTTACATCTGCGCTGTATTAGACGCATTCTGGGTGCACTTGGAAGGACATGGTTGCCACATTCAGAGCTCCTGACTCGAATTGGACTCCCCACCATCTATCATTTCTTAACAACGCAGACTTCCGATGGCTGGGCCATGTCCGTTGAATGGAGATGGCCGTCTACCGAAGATATCATGTATGCTGAGCTTACATCTGGCAAGAGGAAAATTGGTCGACCATGCTCCGCTACAAGGCTATTTGTAAGCGTGATATGTGTACCTGAACATCGACATGGGTGCTGGGAGAAACTTGGCTGACAATCGTCCCCTTTGGCGGAGATACAGTGAAGCACACCTTGATCTTTGAACAACATATCATCAGTCCAGTTTGTGAGAACAGGCAAGCAAAAGAACGCTGCACAGGACAAGTAACTCTGTTCAGCAAGTGGAAGAAGCATCATCTCATATGGACTGGAAGGTCCACCGGCATGGCTGGTGGTGTGGGGGGAGGGTTTGGGTTGTGATAGGAGCAATGCGTTGCAATGGGACCCCCCCCCCCCCCATCGGCACGCATCTCACGTATGGCAGATGTTTCCCTGGCCAGAAAACAGAGGTCCTCAGCTCGGGAGGACATGGATGAGACACCCTGGGTCTAGCTGAGTGGAGGGATTTGAGTACATCCTCACGGAGAGTTGGTGGTATGATGATGCGGTCATTGGTATAGAATTACTCCATCTAATGTATAAGAAACCGTCGCTCAAGCCTGAAATATTCCTGCAGGTCAGGTGGCATTTCAAGGCGGGAGTCTGGTAAGCCATCCTTCTGTAAGGAACAACACCCTGGACAAGATTCATCACTGTCCCGTTTGCTAAGCGACTGAAGTCTCAGTGATGGAGTGCAGTGAAGCGAGGCCCCTGTTGTCATGGCAACAGCGCATCAGTCCATGTTGAAGGGCAGGATTTGTGTGGAGGCACATTAGTCCTGATGACATCTAGCAGTGACCTAAATGGTATGGATCCGTCTGGGTGAGGGTGGCCACATCAATCTGGTAATTGGATCTCGTTTGTTTCCCAACAGGGTGCGAGGAAATCTGTCTGTACAGGCTCGATGACGGACTCCAGGAATGTGGACTATCCGAAACCTACGGTAGTGGAGGGATTTCTCCTCAGGTACGGAGTCGGGGATTGGGGTATTCCTCCAGGCACCTGTTGCCAAGGATTTTAAGTAGAGGCTTGTGGGTCTACCGCTATGAGGAGGTCTTCACAGCCAAGGACGAAGTGGCGTGGCCTTTGTCCATGCATCAATGACAGCTAAGGCCTCTCCTTCCACAGGTCGGTAGCGGGACTCTGCCGGGGTCGTAAATCGACTGCCTACAAGGGTGATCTTCCAGCCGTTTTTGCAACAGAAGTGGATATGGCGGGGCAGTGACAGTGCTTTTGTAGCAACCCTAAGCACAATTCCAGACATGCTCCAGATGTAGCAAGACATGTGGGGTTCGAGATTTGTCAAATATTTCGACACCCTTTGTAATCTCGTTGATAATCACACGCTTGGATTTCTCAAAAAGTGCATTAAGTCCTCTCCACTTTAACAATGTGCTTGGTTTTCAGAGCAGGGACCGAAAGGGTTCCCCCCCCCACCCCCCCCCCCCCCACCCCCCACCCCGCATTTTTCTTTTGCCGAGGCAACGCTATGCACCTGATTTACAGGCTGAACCAATATCTCATGTCGGAATATTGCGTTGGGTAGAATTTCTCAATGGGTTCAAAAGGCGTGGACAAGCCGCTGAGGTGGGGGATATCTCAAATCCTGCAAATTCTACTGTGTCTCCGCAAGGTTATTTACTGTGATTAAGTTTATGCATTACGGCCACATAGTCCTAGCCATGCACTGCCTGAAGATTCTTCTTGGAGGATGGACATAACAGGTTGTCATCCAACATTTGGTCCGTGTTACGAACTTCACTCACAATTTCATCATAGACGGCGGGTATATCCATCACTCAGTAAGCTATGTACTCCCTGGGGGGCCACGTATATCTGTAGCGCCCCCATGGGGTGATGAACGTTGTTACGTGTTTGTCGTCCTATGTGAGGGGATACACTGTGATAGCCATTCCATGCGTCAAAAACCGTTTTCTTGTGTGTTGGGGGACGATCTGGCTTGAAGAAAGGGGGATTGTGTATGGTGGGTTTCGCGACTGCATGGCTGTTCGAGCTTGGAAGTCAACTGTGCAACGGGGTTTTCCATGTGGTTTAGGGCATAATCACCATCCTGTTGGCACCAGTGACGGGTTCTCCGTTGGTAGGTCTGGCTCACATGACCACCCATCGAACACCTATTCAGGCGCCGCCTTAACATCATCTCCAATGCATGGAACAGGGATCAGGTGTGGTAGGCCCACAGGCTGGCTTTGGCATCACCCATAATGCGTAGTTGGGGGTCTGCTCATCATGTGAAGAGGCTGGTGTTCACATGTGTTAAAAGTGGCTGAAGCATAAATTGTCCAGGAGAATTTTAGGTCTCAGTGTTGGCTGGGTATGGAAGTTTTGTTGGTGGGGGTGGAGGAGGGTTCGTCGTGGTCAGCTGCAGGGGGCTGTGAGAGGTGGCCATTGGGTGAGTTATAGAATCAGTCTCCTCTGTACTAGCACCATCATTGGTTAAACATGTGGAATGCGCCTCACCTATGGGTAGGAAGGTATTGGTTTATGCCTAGGACATAAAGCCTGTTTGCTTCCATATAGTTTGTCGTTGCTGTCAGTGAATACACTAATCTGGCGTGTTTTGCAGGTGGTGTCCAGTGGTAATGGCCTGATATTTTCCGCAAGCCTGAGGGCCCCAAGGATTCGTATGCGGTTTTCATTAGCAGCAGTCATCTTCATTGTGACTGGTATATGTGGTGGACTTGGCAAACCTAAAGTGGTGAAGGAGCTTTAAGCCATCCAGGCTGATTGACAGCAGTATCGGCAATAGCATGGTATTTGACTGTTCTGGTGGCTTTGGGTGTGGCAAGGCCGAGGGCACTATAATCTGAAGGGAGGATGCTGATGGAACATCAGGGTGGGTTGGGGGGTCAGAGGCCCGATTTCCAAGTCTCGCACAATGCATTGTACACATTGTGGTCAAGGTAATAACGCGCTTGCCAGCTGCAATCGACCCAGATATTACCTCACTTTTTAGCATCACTATCATACTTAGAGTCACTACTACATTCACTATTAGCCTACTAATAAGCAATACGCAGTTTATTTTAATTTTTCTGCATTTTAGAGTCAATTTTTTTTGGCCCTGTCGGCCTGATTTTGATAGATCGCCCTTTACGACCACCGCCACGGCATACAGTCTCATAGTGTCCCTTGACAGTGCACTTGCTGCATGTATGGTTAAACGCTGGGCAGGTTTTTCTCTCTGTCTTTGCGAAGAGGCCCGTGAGCCTCTTTGTGGCCACATTAATACATTAGCACCTGTTGTGCGCGATGCTGCTTTTAGCCCAGCTGAAGGTGGTGGTAGCCGCGAGTCAAGAGGCTATTGGCTGATCGCTTCCACTATTCTTTTGCCTCGATGTACCTTATAGTGTCCTCCAGCGACTTATCCTGATCAAGTTCGCCTAGTAACTCCAGCTTAATCTCTTGATCACTGATGCCACGTGTTAAGGCATCCCTTAGTACGTGGTCCCCATAGTTCACATTAATGTTACACCCTGGGCATTTTATTGTGAATTTACACACATTGGCTTGGCCACGGAGGCGAGCTGCAAAGTTGCGCACAGGCTCGTCTCTGTCTTGCTGCATATTTAGGAGGTTGACACGAGACACCATTACGTTTTCCTCCCGAACTGCCAGCTGCTTAATGGCCTTAAGAACAATGTCCTCAGTCTTTCCTGTAAGGGTACCTCCAGTGTTTCTGGTGAGGTCCCTTCGTAATGTCTCCTCACAGCACTCCAAGAGCTGGATAACCACATCCTGGCCACTGATTTTAGTGGCTGCCTTATAGTCTGTCCATCTTGAAGAGAAGTACTCCCACTCCTCCGACGTGCCACTTGCTAATATGGTAGGGCGTTTTACCTTCTCCGTCTTAGCCCCAGTGGGCTGCATTTCATGCTCTTTAGTGTGGAGCTGGAGCAGTACTACTGTGACTTCTGGTGAGACATCCGCAGGGGTTATGTATTGGCATGTAGAGATGGGACACTGTATTCCAGGCATGTTGCTGAGATCTTGGCTGGGGCTTGGTGTTCAGGGTACGATGTTAAGCATAGATAACTCTGTAAGTCTTTGTCTGTCTGACAATGCTTAACAAGTCTTTAATTAATCTGTTCTGTGCCCTGGAAGATATAAGAAGAGAACAGGATCTAACTATACTATATCTACAAACTACGATAACGCTTATAACTAACAAACTCCACTATTAACACAGTAGCAAATTAGATGATTCCTGCAAAATTCATTTTTTGAGAATCAAGACTGATTCTCGCACACTGCTGCGAATTCTACCCCTGAAATTGTGCATTTCTTTTAAAGAGAAGATCAAACCTGCACGCACGATTAGGCACACATACCATACTTAAGCGGTAGAACTGATTATACATTTCTCTATAAATCCTGTTTCCTAGGTAATAGCTTCTGCCAGTTATGACAACACAGTACGGTTATTCCATGAAGAAGACGATGACTGGTGCAGCTTTGCTACTTTAGAGGGACATTTGTCAACAGTGTGGAGCGTTTGTTTTAACGCTACAGGGTCGAGGTTAGCGTCGTGTAGTGATGATAAGACGGTTAAAATATGGCAAGAGTATCTACCTGGAAATCAACAAGGTGAGTGTACAAGTATGCAAGGAAATTGACTTTGCATGGGACATTGCAGGCTCTGACTGAGGGTAACATTATTTATAGCCGGGGACAGAATTGGGCGATCAATAGCACACGCACACTTGGTTGCCATCAGGCCAAGAAAAAAAGGTTCGTCTCGGCTTCCCACCCGCATGGGTATAAAAAGTCATGTTTTAACGCATATCTTTTTAAGGTTTCAAGAAAATATTTACACTTTTTAAAAACTGGTCAAGATTAAAAGAAAGAAAATTTGGCCGCGATCAGCTGAAAAAAAAAACTGTTAAAATGCAAAGAAAAAAGAACTTCCGCGTAGTACATAGCTTTTTAACTAAAAAAATGCATAGCATTTAGGGTTGTGAGCTACAGGAAGCTGATACTTTTCTTTACTCTTTCCTTTTTTTACCTCAATCAGTACAGTGTGGACCATGATTGGCTCGAGTATGTAGTTGACTGTTGGGCAGAACCTGTACTATCAAAGTTTGATTTTAAAATGTTAAAAATGCTTCATTTGATTTGGTCTTTTGACTCACAGATATAATAAGTGATCATCAGTTTTCTTATTGGTCCCCCGCCAACTTTTGGGGGATAATGAAACTTGGTGGGTGCGGTCAATATTCAGTGCCGAAATTTGTGAAGGTCATTTCAAGGTAATGTGGGGTCATTCAAGGTCAAATCCCTAAACATGTGGTAGGATGATGAAACTTGGTGGGTGCGGTCAATATTCAGTGCCGAAATTTGTGAAGGTCATTTCAAGGTCATGTGGGGTCATCCAATGTCAAATCACTATGCATAGTTGTTTTGTCATAAAACCTGGTTGGTGACAGTCACATTTTATGCTATTCAAGGTCATTTCGGTAATCACTGCAACTGGTTTGTCTGGTCTTGAAACTTGGTGTGTTTTGTGGTCAAAAATTCAGTGCTGAAAAATTTTGAAGGTCATTCAAGGTCATGTAGGGCCATCCAAGGTTCAAACAGCTACAAATGGTTGTATGGTCATGAAACTTGGTGGGTGTAGGCAACATTGCTACCAGAATTTTTCAAGGTCATTGGGGGTCATCCAAGGTATTGGAAACTGCATGGTCGGAGCATCTTCTGGTTGTCCATCACCAATCCGCCATGTGTTCTTAAGTCACATACTTTTACTCCTTCACACATTAGGCCCTAAATCTTAATTTCAAAGGTGTTTGCCTGCAACAAGAGATTAAAGTCATCCATAATTGTCTCGTGATATTTCGTGATTTCATATAGATTAGACACACTCAATAGATTCCGGCGTTTATTTGGCTACAGAATAATTTGAAAACAAAAGCTGATTTGATATGCTTAGATCAATAGAAAACTAGGCTGAATTCATATTTGCTCCTTAGGAAATTAGAAATTTCACAACTTTTTTTAACCAAAGAAAAAAACAGGTTTCAGCTATCCTTTCAGATGTTGATATTTTTGACAGAAGCTTTACAACAGTGCCAAAAAAAACCAGAATTTTCAATTTTTAGGACATCTGTTAATAATAATAATAATAATAATAATATTTATTTGAGTTTTAACAAGTAAAAAGCATAAAGTACCATAGTAAATCAGGAAGAAAAATGGGCCATACAGCCCAACACAATGACGTGGATTTCTTTCTATAATGGAAACAAAAATAAGCATGCAAAAAATGGCCATACCTGTCAAACAAAAAACACAATTTGAATGCATGGAACCATGTAATAATAAAATAAAGAAAGTATAAAAACTTGTTTACAAAGAAAAGTTTCTTACACAAACAATTTGAACTGAAATTAAAGAAGTTAGCAGTTCGAATATCAACAGGACTACGTTTCCCTAGGTCTCGGACAAGGTAAAAAAAACAGAGTTGAAGAAAGAAAAGAAGAAATTAGTTTGTGCACGCCAGTGCAGAAATCTATTGCGATTTAAAGACTTTGATGAAAGAACTCTAAGAAAGAGGTTTGACCATTTTGACCCATACCATTAAGAAGTCTGAAAACCAAAACTGCAGCTATGAAACTTTCAAGTACATGGGATTTGAAATTTCATCCATCAAAATGTCAGATATTTCAATGACTCGATACAGGAATTTTAGAAATTTGATAGAAAATGCAAATGGTATTGTCTGGACAGAATCACTTCTGTCAGAGATCTTGGTGTTGAAGTCCTCTCTAAACTTACCTGGAATGAACACACCAGTAAAATGTTAGCAAGTGCAATAAAAAAATTAGGCATGATAAACGTTTTCAATTTGGATATAATGCACCAGATATGGTAGCTAAAAATCTCTACTCAGCCCTTGTCAGGAGTGATTTAGAATATGCTAACTCCCTGTGGCGTGGTACATCTAAACACAATTTTCAGTTGATTGAAAGTCGTTCAGAGGAGAGCTACAATATCTTCTGCCACTATCCTGACAGGGGCTATAGAGATGACTACTTAAAATTGATCTGTTGTTGCCACGTACTAGGCAGAGAAATAAGTGATCTTAACATTTCACAGATAGAGGTTTGGCCAGTATGACATTTTATTAGATCATTTTGTTGTTTTAATTACCATGCAGGGGCCATCCCACCACCAGGGTCTTACTCTGATTTGCCATCTTCTTATTCCTCAGGTTTGCCAAAACAGAGTCTCATAAAGCCACATTTTTTCACCGGATGTTCCTATTTGGAATCAAATACCTTCCCACATCAGAATCCACTACATCTTTCTCCATTTTTAACTCTCAGGTCCTTGATTTTTACAAATCACAAATTCAATATCAGTTCGACTCAGCGAATACTTGTTCTTGGCTGCCCAAACTGTCGCTGTTTTTTGGCCAAGTTTGTTTTTTAAAAAGCTTTCCTCCCTTTAGATCCTGTTTTGGCCTTCCTAGTGGGATGGTCCTATAGAGGTGCTTTGTCACCTGTTAATCCCATCCTTTCACTGGTATTGGTGCATTTTAAAAAAAATCCTGTAAATTCAATAATTCATAAAATTTGTATATTTTAATTTTGTATTTTATCCTAATGTTCATATGTGAATATTCTAGTTCATTTTAACCTAGTTGACGGAGAAAGGGGAAGAAAGGTAAAGAAAGAAAAAGAAAGAAAGAAATAAATGAAAGAAAGAAAAGAAAGAAAAAGTAAAGAAAAAATAGTAAAACAAGCCGCAACGGTCATATAAGCCAATTCAGTCAACCTATCAAGATAAGTAACATGCACCACAGATACCAAGACTTTTCCTGTACATAAGAACACGAGTATTTTCCTTTGAAATTTCTCAAGGCTTTGGATATATGAAATATGGAACGGAGCACAAACAACAACCACAGTAACCAATGAGGAAGCGACAAGAGGTTTGTACAAGTGTAGTTAAAGC